>JASDQU010103331.1:408939-462353 GCA_032191745.1 Picea mariana | reverse complement strand
CTTAATTCAACAACTAAAATTCACAATCCATTTAATGTCAACCCAGGAAAGTCTTGTTATTTCAAAAGAAACCATGCACTGTCTATGCTAGGCACAAAGAATCTGAACTTAGCACCCAAAAATCATGCTTGAAACAATTCCTAACTCTCTGGAAAGAATTCTCACTAGATTTATTAAATTGAACACACTGACTAAGACTCAATGAAAACTACAATTAATTTAGAATAAATCAAACTCATTAATCTAGAAATCCTGATCTACTTGCAGAAAGAAATTCTCATGAGATTTACACACCATCTATTTAAAGTGACTATAGAAAACAATCTAAACACAAATTTAGAATACTCTAACACCAGTACCAAATATGCACACACAAAAAAAAACTAAGAAATGAAAATTAAATCCTATTCTAGTTGCAAAGGCGAGACTCTATGTAGGAGGTGGGCCCTGGCCTCTTAACAGAGTTACCTGTTAAACGTTGAATCTCACAACATACACGTTATGCCAAAATCATTAGTGTTCTTTCATTAATTCTGAATTCAAATTACAACAGTATTCTTATCACTGGATCACTGTTTCAGCATACATCAATCTCCAATTCTTTTTTTCTACAATGATTCAAGCTTTCTTTTTAAAGCTGCAACTGTTCTACTATCCAAGGTGAGATCTTGTTTTTAGGAACAGTCTTGAGAATCTCCTGATTCTCAAGTTGTTCCATTAATTACAAAGAATCATTTATGCAACTTGAAAATCAAGAATAGTAAAAACAAGAGAAATATCAGTTCCATCTTTTGTTCTTTCAAGATTTCTTCTGTCAAGTAGCTGGGCGAATCCTCATTCCACTTGGTAACGACCTTCTTCTTCAGTCCCAGTGTTTCAACAATTGTTCCTATCAATGGCTCCAGAGTTTCAGCAACGGTAAAACAACAGTGTGTTACATTCCAATATTCCAGCGGCAACATAACTATGAGCATCCTTCTTCCTCTGTTTCARCAAACTGCAATCTTCTACATTAATTGATCAACATCAACCCGAAATAGGTTACATCATCCAAATTCACATGTAAGTTATGCATAAATATGATAAAGGAATTAATAGCTCGTACCTGTTTTAGGAATGGATGATTTTGCAATAAGGCTTAGAATATGATAGGATTAATTAGATAAATCATGAAGGAAAAAGGTTGAAAAATGATAGGAAAAAGGGCAATGTGGTCACCCAACATCTCCCCCCAACTATTCATTTTTCATGTCCTCATGCAATTCTTACTCACTCTGAATCTGAATCGGGCAACTGGCCACTCGAATGCAAATTGTTGAAACTGTAAGACCCTTCTTTTTTTTCTATTTCTTTCCTGAAACCATTTGTCTCAGTAATCCTTTCCCAACACTGCTTCTCCATCTTCTTGGTGATTCTAAACTTTGGCTGATACTTTTCTAGAGGCATCCAGATGAGGGGAAAATGAAACTTCGGTCCTAGCCATATTGCTCCCCTTGATTGCACACAATTGATATATCCTTCAATTCTTGATAGGGCATAGGTAAAGTTCTCATAATGAAATGGATCCCTTGATCTCAATGATTTTGTGGATACCTCCCATCTGGATTTGCTACCATCCAAGGCCAATGATTGTTGTTTTAAAATAGTGCATCTACATTATTCAAGCATCATTCTTTGGAGTTCTATTATTCGGTTGGCCAATTTAGGCTAAGAAAGAAGATCCTGGTGATTTTTAATAATGGTGTTGGCATCAAGTGGTTCACCTCTTATCCATAAGGAAGCATTTACTTCATTTTTATGAACTGTCTAAAAAGCATTTCTCCATGTAACATGATTATTGACAAAAGAGGTGAAATCTCTTATTTGAATATCCCCAACCAAAGGTGTGATATTATATCTTTTGTCCATAGGACAAGAAAACTCATGCAAGTAAAGTTCACAGAGTAATTGTTGTTCTTCAATCTCACTGTGAGAGAAGGTATCCATAAAATCAAAACGGAGTGCTATCTTATGGGGTCTACCTTCTTTAACATATTTTATCTTAAAAAGAGTCATCAGCTCATAAAGAAAGACAGAGTAAGAGGGAGAGGGACTTATGCAGATTAGTACCTGCTCCACCAAGTTATAAATTGTTTTTATGTTTTTCTGTAGCTCTGCCACACTCTGTTTTAAATTCTTCAACTCTTTCAAGTCAGTCTGCAAATCTTCCCATTTATGATTTCAAGTTGTTAATTCTTGAGCCCATTTCCCTCTTAACTGTTGGACAGTTCTCTCATGTGTTGTTAATGGAATCATACCAGCCTTTACCAAAAGAGCTTTTTGTTTCCATTTTGCAGCTTCTGTCGCCATTAACCAAGGTTCTGTCTGAATAGCTTCATCAACTAGTTCACAAGGAGCATCGGTTTGTGTAATTGCATCAAGCAACTCTGAAGGATTTTCGGTCTCTGTTTCTTGATTCATTGTTCTGAATGGAGGTTCTTGTGTTTTAGTAGCAACACTTTCAGATTGCATAACGTTGGTCACTGGTTCTTGTGTTACAGTGTCTCTTGGTACCTGAATTACTTCATAACCAACTCCTGTATATAAATCTCCACATTCCTTGCACATATACTCCTCATCTCCAAATTATGTTTCATCTTTGGACTTCCCTACTACTTCAGCAGCCCTAGATAAAACACATAATTTGCAGGCTTCCAACTTATCCCTTTTGACTACTTCCAGTTCTAATTGAAGATGTTTGATTTCCTCTCGCAACATTTCATTTTCTGCAACCAATGTATCAATTTGACTTCCATATTCTTGTTTCTACCTCTGTCCTTCTTCCTCATTTTTAGCAGTAGGCTCTTGTGTATTAGCATAAGTTGGCTTATGTCCCACATTCGCATCATTTGCTTCCATTCCTATGCTGTTAACTGGTTCTTGTGTGACAGTTACAACATCATTTTCTTTTGTTGGGTTGTTGACTAGTTCTTGTGTTACAGTCACAGTATTTGAGTTAGGACACAGTGGTGAGAGTGGGTGAAGAAATGGAATTTCTATGTTTATGGTTTTGAGCCGAGCTACTACTGTTTCTCTGGTTCTTCTTCTGGGAAAGGTAGAAACAAAATCAGCAAACTTTCTTTTTCTCTGTGCTGAGGGTGCAAGTTCTTCTTCTATTACTATATATGATTGTAAGTCATCTGTGCAAGGGTTATCAGGAATTTGAATTGTTTCTTTGTGTGGTAAATTCTTGGAAGAATCATCATGCAGAGTGGATGATTCTTCTTCTTTTTCTCCATTGTCATCTTTGGAAGTCTTCATTTCTATAGCCTCATCTGAACTATCATACTCTTGTAATAATCCAAGACTTCCCTTATCTTCTTCCATTGGCTTTGGGCTTATGACTATAACCCCATCCCCTGTTTCTTCATTTGATTCAGACTGATCATCTTGGGGTATTTCTACTTGTTCATCATTTTCCTCAAGAACGCCCCTAGGTGGATTTCCCAACTCAACATTATCCTCTGGTTGTAGTTCATTAGGTAACCCCTCTATCTGTTTTATTAACAAATTGATCAGTCCATGATGTGTTAAATAGGTTAAAGTTACTCTAGAGTTCCTAGCATAATGTTCCATATTATGTAGGGATTTTAACAAATAATAAGGCATATTAATAAGCTTTTGATGGCACAGATGAGAAAACAAAATAAAATCTAAATTGAAAACAACCTTATATATGCCCGCACAAGTAATGTATGTTTTTACAAACTCAGCGAATTGCTCCCAGGGATGTGGCAGAGACTCCAATGCCATTCCTTTTCCTCATGGCTGCACAACCTCTCCTTCCCTCAAAAAGTCAACTTTAGCAGTGGGAAGTGGAGTCTTACGAATGAACCACCGTTTTCCAGTTCTGGGCAGATGGGTAACTTCTGCAATAATTTCCTCCATTATAGGTATTCTCATTCCTCGGACCATAAACTGTTCACCATCCAAATTCCTGGCAAACTCTAGTGCATCATTTTCATTGAACCCCTATAGTTGTTCAAAGTAAACAATCCATCCTACTTTTTCAAAAATGCGTTACGCTTCTAGGTCTTGGCGTATAGCATTCCAATTTTCTGGTTCATGATGCATTGCCAATCCCCCCGTGATGTTGATACCAATGTCCACAGTCTTAGTTTTTCACAAAAAGGAATAGCACAGTCTCCATTTCCAAATCCAGGAGAAATCGAACGCAGAGGTGAATGAGGATGACTTACTTGGATTACTTACTGGGCAGATTGTGCTAATGTGTTTTCTGCTCCCCTCTTTCTCTCATTGGCAAGAACAACATGTCCATGTGAAGACTCATGTGACAAATACTGACATGTGTGAGAGATGGTGGTTTCCAATGTTCTTCTGTTTACCACATGATAGAAATTGAGAGTCTTAATTAACTTGACAATGATTTGATAGTGATTCAGTGTTGTCCTTTAGCAAAATTTAGTATGGAGACACCAAGAATATTAGCGGAGTTCTAGCGGAGTTTCAGCGGTTCTAGCAGCGGAGGTAGTGGAGTTTCAGTAGATGGCGGCGAATGTAGCGGAGTTTCAGCAAAGAATATTAATTGAACTAGGTCTTGAGCCTAGGGGGTATCCACTTCTAACCCATAGACCAAACCTTAGATAAGATAAACCTTAAGGGGATAGCCACTCCTAACCCTTAAAACAAATCTTAAGGGGATCCACCTCTCATTCTTGCACTAATGCCTTGAAAATATAATCATTCTTGCATGTTTTATTTATATGCTTGGGATACCCATGCAATTGTAAATAAAGGATATAATTCTCTTCAACTTATATCCATTATCATCTAGAGTGTGGATTAAAAGTTTCTTGAGAATTTATTATATCTACTACACATGATAAATGTAGATATTCCAAAATGCAACTTTACATGAGTGAAGAAGATATTTACATCTTGCTTTCATATTTCAACATGGTATAAAAACTACCATATTATTTACTCTAGTTTACTCTAAAATGTATATCGACTTTACAGCTTCAAGCTTCCCAAATGAGCTTATTCTTGGCTCTCCTTTCTTAACAACAAAATTATGAAATTTATACTTTAATCCTCCTTCAAGCCTACAATCATCTCAAAGACTCGATACTTGCATATATATACAAGTTTTGTAAGGTTTTAACCATTTGCCAAAATTTGAGCTAGATGTAGGTAATCCCTTATATTCTTCAAGTACAAAAGAGTTTAGCTTTAGAGCTATGGTCAAATAAAAACATCAAAGGTCTTAAAGGAAATTGACCATGTGGTTTTTTATATATTTATCATACTTGATTACCAAATCAAAATGTTGCAGGATACCATTCACATGAAGTTTGGGCTTTGTTGTGACTTGGATCAATTGACAAGGATTATAAAAGCTTATGATTTGAGTTAATTTTTTTTGTTTTCCCAACAAATGATTCATGTAGTACTTCGATGCCTAAACTATGATGTACAATTCCTTATCTTATTTGGGTATATTATGATTGCACCAACAAAAGTTTCAAGTGTTATGTTATCCAACTCCTTCATTGTATCAAAGGTTCCGCCATTGTGTATCATGTGAAATTTGCTTTGATTTCCAATGAAATTTCCAGTTTCATTAGATTTAATATTGATGCATTACAATTCTATCAAGTCAAAGCTTCAGTTACTTGGTTTTCAATTGCAATGAATTGAAAGGTTATACTTGTCTTTTCTAATGTGCATTGAAGAGACACTTCATTCCTAAATAATTTGCTAACCCCATGAATTACCTTGGTTCAATTAAATTACTCTGATGCAACTTGCTATAACTCTACTACAACTCACTATAACTATGTTGTAACTCTGTTGCAACACTATGTTGTAATTGTACTTTCTCCTCTGAATTTTGTGTTGTTACTCCACTTGTTGTTACTCACTATTACTTTGCTGCAACTCGTTATAACTCTACTGCAACACTTTCTGTAAATCTGTTGTAACTCACTATAACTATGTTATAACTTTGCTGCAACACTATGTTGTAACTGTACTTTTTCCTTCGAATTTTGTGTTGTTACTCCACTTGTTCTTACTCACTATTACTCTGCTGCAACTCGCTATAACACTGATGGAACACTTTCTGTAACTCCGTTGCAACTCACTATAACTATGTTGTAACTCTGCTGCAACACTATGTTGTAACTGTACTTTCTCCTTCAAATTTTGTGCTATTACTCCACTTGTTGTTACTCACTATTACTCTGCTGCAACACTTTCTGTAACTCTGTTGCAACTCACTATAACTATGTTGTAACTTTGTTGCAACACTATGTTGTAATTGTACTTTCTCCTTCAAATTTTGTGTTGTTACTCGATATTGAAGGAGGTGACATGTGGAGAGATAATTTCGTCGATGTTTCCATGCACACTTGGATCATAGATATAGTGACGAAATTATTCTGACGAAAAAAAATCTCGGCTTTTGTGGAAATTGTGACGGATAAGTGTGGCAATATCAACGAAAAACTGTCACAAATTTGCTCATATGTACTAGTGGTCAGGGTATGCATCATAGGATCGGTAAGATCACCTACAAGATAATTGGTTGTCGGTAGGATGGGTAGTGCGCATTTGTCTCTTCATTCTCGATTGGCACATGAATGCTCATGTAGTTCCAAATATAATTTAGAAATCAGATCTGAAATCCGATTTGAATGGCAATATGAAACATATTTTAAATGCACTTAAGGAGGAAGTCAAAATCCTCATTCTTCCATTGCATTTTTGGTTGGTTTTGTCTTGTCAATCTTCAACATGTATTCTTCACAATCTTCCTTTATCCCAAATAAAACCTCTAATTTCTTCCATGCTTCATCTAAGTTAAGAATGATACAACATGGGATTGTATTTCAATAAAAACAAACATGCATTTAAGTCGGAAATTCATATCTTTTCTGTTGAGAAAATGATTTTTGTCATCAGTGGAAGTGGACAATGTTTTTTTTGTCATGGTTATTCAATATAGGCCTCTACTTTTGAGAAGAATTAGAATATTTGGTTTCCAATCGAATTAATTGTATGGTGTATGAAATGTTGATGTAAAAAAATCCATTTTTTGTAGTTATTTTAATCTTATGTACATGAAATTTAGTGTTTATGTACCTTCTTATTAGTAACCTATGGGATATAATACCATGTAGAGCTGGAGTGAAACCTGCACAAAGAATCCAGCAAGTAACAATTCACACAAAGCATGCAAAGTTGAGAGAGAGAGAGAGATGGAAAGAAAGAATAAAAAAATGTATTAACCACTAATCCATACTCAAAGAGTGAGTAATTTACAATAGATATAAGCTACATGACTTAACTAATGCACCATAGTAGTGATATAGAGAGACGTGAACACACACTGATAAACACAAGAGTGAACACTGATAGACACACACTAATAGAATTTCTTGCATGCACAATTGTGGCGCCTTCTTGGTGATGATCCCAAGGTAAGTGTTACCTTGTAGTGGAAATCTTGAGGTGAGCATGCAATACTTCGTGACAATACCAATATTTCCATGCAAGACTGTACTCCACTAATCTAACTGAAGTACAACTAAATAATCATATAAGAGGATATGGCACCCTCATCTAGGGGAGAACATTCTCATATAGGGGATAATATCTTTGACCAAGGGCTCCCTTAACATAGACTAATAAACTTAGGAAAATAAATACTAAGAGGGTGTGTAATATCTCCAACACCCCCCTGAACACTACAAGGGAGTAGATGAGGAATGGGTCCTAGCAAGAAGCCATGTTAGGTACCCATTTTACAATGCATCTAATGAATGAACACTAAACAAGAGGAAAGAGGTAAAACCTCATGGGAAAACCCCCCCCCTCAAGATACAATGTTGAAAAACAAGAAAGACATGCTAGGCATCGATGTCCTTCACTCCAAAGAGACCTCACAAATGTGAAAGTTTATGCTCGATGAATGTCTTGTTGAACATGTAGATGTTTGTATGGATATGATGAAGTAGATGTACAAGTGAGATGTTTATATCCATCCACTTGCTCTGATTGGAAGGAAGAAGATCCAAATCTTGTTCATTCATGGCAATTTTCCAATACAGATTCCCTTCATCCTTTGTATAGGCTAGAGGATAGGATTTTAGAACCATGTAGAAATGCATAGGAATTACAAGTTATGTGGATATAAGAGCATGTGGATCTACCTCAAACTGGAATGTCATCCTACCAGGATTGGTAAGATCACCCACAAGATAACCAATTGTCATTCATATGGATTGTGCTCATTTGGGTCTTGATTCTGGATCAACACATGAATTCTCATGTACTTCCAAATTTGATTCGAAAATCAAATTTGAAATTTGATTCAGAAATCAGATTTGAATTTTGATTTGAATGGCAAGATGAAACATCTTTTAAATATTCTTCAGGAGGAAGCCAATAAGCTTGTTCTTTTGGTAGATTTTTTGTTGGCTTTGTCTTATCAATCTTCGGCATGCATTCTTGACAATATTCCTTTATCCCAAATAGGACATCCAATTTGGTCCATACTTCATATGGAGTTGAGATTGATACAACATGGGATTTTATTTCAACAAAAACACGCATGCAGATAAGTCTGAAAGCCATATCTTGTCTATTGAAAAAATGATTTTTCTTATCGACGAAAGTGGACCCTATTTCAGTTGTTGTGGTTATTTGATATAAGCCTCTACTTCTAAGAAAAAGTAGAATCTTTGTCTTCCAATCGAAGTAATTGGATGGCCTAAGAAACACCGACGACATAAAATCCATTCTTTGCAGTTGCTTCAATCTTTTGTACATGGAAATGAGTTCTGTCGCATCTTCTTCCTAGAAATATGTGGGATTTGATACCATGTAGAACTAGAGTGAAACTTTCAAAGAGAATATAGCTAGCAACAATTCACACAAGTCATGCAAAGTTGAGAGAGCGAGAGAAAGAATAAATAATTGTATCAACCATTATTTCACACTCAAAGATTGAGCAATTTACAATAGACATAAGCTACATGACTTAACTAATGTGTCATAGTAGTGAATTAGAGAGATGTAAACACACACTGATAAACATGGGAGTGAACTACCACCTAGTCATAGTTAACAGCCCATGTAGTCATCAATTAACTATAACATCCCTGTTTCCCCAAGTTTGTAATTAATCATAAAATAGGATTACCATGCTAAGACATGTGGACAGTGTAATTGTATTATTGTTTGAGTTTCCAATAACTGACTGTGGGGGTGAAGCCTTGAAAGTACTATCCATGATATCACTAGAAGAAAGAATGTGAAAACCATAAGAAAGGGTTCATTATATCAAATAGCCCCAAATTTCCCTTTATGGGGATAATAAATCTCCTTCGAATCGTAAGGAGAGAAAGCAATTAATGAAGAAAGGACAAGTGGTTGAATTATCAACCACTCCCATGAACGGAAGCATGGTATGATTGCAAAATTTCAGCTCGAAGTACCACTGGGCATGACAGACCAAGATGACTTGAATTCCCTTCTGACAGAAGGAACAGGATGGATCAAGAACCATCCTGGGGAAAATATATAAGAAAATTGGTAAGGATAATGTGAGATCTCTCCAGTGGATGATGAACAAAAGGTCACGAACTTGATGTTTAGTGAGAATCTGATAAACCTTGCCAAGGCCATAACAGAGAAAGAAATCTCTGAAAGTTTGCAGAGAACAAAACAGAGCAGAAGATGAAAGAGAGAGAATCCTTGAGAACTGTGAAAGTTCCCTGGTGATATCATGGCTTGGAACGAGGGTGGCCAGATTGCTAAGAATGAATGTCTCTGAGCCTATGGTCAGGTCGAAGGATGAACACCCACAGTCAGTTAGTTGGCTACCACTTGTAATAGATAAGTAATCGCATATCTTGTGTATTTTAGTGGTACTGTGAATTAAAGTTGGATATCCTATGTATGTTGCAGGGATGGATATGTTTGCTTAATGATTTATACTATACCCTTTTTGTGTCTTCTTGATTGTGTAATTAGGAAAGTATGAAATTGTATGAATTGGACGTGTTTTTATACTCGTAAATGCTTGTGTCCTGTGGTGGACTAAGCTACATCCACGAACTGTGAGTTCGTCGAACTTAGGTATAGTTTCATGTCTGCATGTCGACCCTCCTAGTCATTCTGAGTCCCTTGGAGGAAGGAATCTATTAAATTTTAGGAGAGATATCGAACGTATACATAGGCTCTCTGCGACAAAAACATAGACCAAGAAATACTTAAGTTCTAGAGTTGAGGAATGAACGTAAGGGGTGCGTGAAAAAATTCTTCCAAGCGTTACGTTCAAGAGAAAGAGCTCAAAGCTCTTAAGCCTTTCAGATCCAACCAAGCTCAGGAAGAATAGCGAGATTCAAGTATCGAAAAGGAATATCCTTTAATTTGGAAGATGAATAGAAGAGACCCTTTCGAGAGGATCCAAGGTCTGTCACAACCGTTAGAATGGAAGAAGGAGCGCAGACATTAATGCCTCGACTCCTTTAGTCTTCCCAAGTTCAACGAATGTTGGTAATCATCATGAAGGGGACGAGTCCTCTGAAACTCAACGTCGTGATGTGATCCGGGTCGTAGATCCAAGGATCTATCGGGACCCACCTTGACCATGGGATCTATGAGTTCGGAGTTCACGCGACGGGAGAATCGTGCATTGGTACGACTAAACCTCTGAAAGTTGAAGTTGCAAAGTCGACCTAGACTGCAGATCTATGGATCCTACAGGACTCCCCTCGGCCATCCGATCCATGAGATTTGAGTTCATGGATTGTGAGTTAAATTGGAGTTAGCTTTTTAAGGTAATGGAATCTCGGGAGATCGAAGCTCTGGAAGGTCAAATTTCACGATAGTCAAGTTACCCGAACTACTAGAGTAACAAGAACTATAGATGACTTAAGAATCTGAAAGAGGGGATGGATGCAGACCGTTTAACGGGAGGAAAGGCCATCCCAGTCGTCAGATCGATTTAGACACTCACTGCATTTCTGAACACTCTGGAGGAAGACCTGTGCAAGGAGTAGACTAGGCCAACACTTGGACAGAGTGTTGAAAGACAGTCTTTTCGAAGATGTAGAAGGGTAGAATTCGTTGGGAGACTGAGAAAGTTCAAGAAGCTCAAAGGGGATGGTGCAAGGAGTGCACAAGAACCAGACTTATTCTAAGTCCAAAAGCTCAAGAGAGATAGTGTTTTTAGAAACGTAGACGAGACCCAAAATCAAGGACTCGCAAAAGGATCAAAGTTCGAGCCCTTTGAGACATTTGGAATATTCCAAATCAAGGAAGAAGGCGTAATCTCAGGAGGAGTAGCAACAATGGTCGTTGCATCGACCACTGTGGATGAGATCTAGACTGTTGGAATCCATGTCTAGATACTTAGGAGTACATGCAGGAGGAGATCGAATCTCAATAGTTAGATTTGAGCACAAGGACCAATAGTCGTTGGATCTCAAGGAAAGTGAACAAGGCCTAACCCTTTGAAAGTGAAAAGGAGAGTGGACTTGCGAAGTCCTGAAGTTATGAAGTCAATCAGAACCGTCCATCGTTAGGGGGTGGAAGCGGATCCAAGAATTCGAGGACTCAGACATCGAAAAAATTGAGGGAGAGTGATCTAAACTATGCGAGAGGTGAAGTGTGAAGTAACTCTAAGTCATTAGATTTAGAGGACACATGGCATAGATCCATGTACTTATAAGGAAGAACCTGCGGAGAAGTCAGGAGGAAAATACCCGAGGAGATGAGAGTCGCAACAATCCTAGCCATCCATCGAGACAAGACACATGGTGGGAGATCAACATTTTGATGACTCGCAAATCGACAAAGCTAGAGGCATAGTTGTGAGAACTTGGGGAGTCTGGACTTTCGAGTTTATCTGAACCATTGGATTGGGAGAGGAGAGTGGATCATAGATTTGGTCCTGAGGAACTTTGGAAAAATGAGAGTCGAAATAAGAGAGGTGAGCAGTCATATCCTGCTCACAGCTTGAGGTCATATGAAGGAAGGGGCTAGCATGGAGAGCTAGCACCTGTTGCTCAAACCATTCAAAGGGGCTAGGAAGGAGCCCGCGGGTTTGGAAGAACCTACAATTGAAGAAAGGGGAATCTAAAGAGAGTTAAAAAAAAGAGAATTTTTTTTTTATGCTCCATTGTGGGTGTGTTATATTAACTCACTAACACAANGCTAGCACCTGTTGCTCAAACCATTCAAAGGGGCTAGGAAGGAGCTCGCGGGTTTGGAAGAACCTACAATTGAAGAAAGGGGAATCTAAAGAGAGTTAAAAAAAAGAGAATTTTTTTTTTATGCTCCATTGTGGGTGTGTTATATTAACTCACTAACACAAGTGGAGTGAGGAGAGTGTCATGAATGCACATGTGTGGCACCTTTGTGTTGATGATCCCAAGGTAAGTGCATCCTCCCGGTGATGATATCAAGGTGAGCATGCAATAGTTGGTGATAATACCGAGGTTTCCATGCAAGACTGTAGTCCACTAGTCTAAGTGTGATACAAGTGAGTAATCACTAAAGATGATGTGGCGCCCTCATCCAAGGGAGAATATTCTTATCTAGGGGAGAATATATCTGACTAAGGGCACCCTCAATATAAACTAATAAAATTAGGAAAATAAATACTAGGTGGGTGTGTAAATATTCAAAAACATAGTCACCCATGGTCAACATGCTTTCCCATATTCGACCATGGTCTACCATAGTCAACCATAGTCCAGAGATAAATTAAAACTTTTTCACAGTCACCCATAGTCAACATTGTCAACCATAGTCTATGATGGTCATACATAGTCACCTATGGTAAACATGGTCTTCCATAGTTGACCATGGTCTACCATAGTCAACCATTGTCACGAGGTAAATTAAAGTTGTATCATACTCACCCATAGTCAACATGGTCTTTCATAGTGAACCATGATCTTCCAAGCTTCTTTACCAAACTCTTCCTCAAGCTGGTTTAGATCATTAGTTCTTTCCGTAAGATGATCTGTCAATATCTTCTCTCTCATTTCTACTTCTTCCTTTTGTGCTTCTATGTTGGCTTCCAAATACTTCTTTTGATATTCAAGATTTTCTTCGATCTTTCTAGCTTCTTCTAGCCGAGTTCTTAAATTCTCGATGACCTGTTGGGCTTCTTAAAAAATGTGAACACTTTCCTTTTGTTTCATCAATTCTTTCTTTACCGACTTGTTTTCTTCTCTTAGTTCATTTAAAACACTAATCAATTCTCTAGTGATTATGTACTCTATGTAGAAATTTTAATACAAATTATGTATTGCCTGGATTCTCCTGATCTAACAGATATATGCCACTGTTAAATACATAATCGCTTCTACTATAAATATTGCGGAATTTAAAACATGATCGCCAATTGCAATATCAAAAAGAAAGATCAATCACACATAACACATATGTTTTATCGGGAAAGAATAAAGCTAAAAACCCCACTATCATATATTATGTATATATCACGGATCATGAAACAATATCATACAAAAATCTAATCCAAGAGCTCTCAATACAATATACAATCGTCTCACACTGTCATACAAAAATTGACAAATCCATGTGCCAATTTACTACTTCCAGACAGCATGCCTCCTCTGCGCAATTCTTGCTAATGGAAAATCCCTGCAATGAATGAATTCCTCTTGCCTAGGATGCACAATCCTCATGGGAACATACAATGTGTGTTTGTTTGAATGAGTGCACTCACTAATGTCATAATTGATAGTCAAACTGTCCCTTTCACCTGTTATCTCAACTGGGTCTCCACTGGATCTGACATGCATGTAGTTAAAAGTGGTAAATCTTCAGTTTCATGTGAGATCATTGATTGTGAATTAATAAATAATTAATTCATTGATCTCTCAGTAGTGTAAGTTCAGTTACAACTAGTACAACTGATATTAACTCACTTAACTAAGTTAAACTAATTCACAACTCACATAACTACACATCCAACTCTATTACAACCTCGAATCACTCAGTGGCAACTAATTTGAATTGCATGTCCCACCGGTCAACCTTTGAACTCGAATTTTCTATAACTAACTAATTTTCCACTTCAGTTAACTATTTCCACGTGCTCATTGAGAATAGACTAATATTTATTGTCCAACTATTATTAAGGGATAATAATAGTCGACATACATCTATAAGTAGAATTCCCTCACCATCTATAAATAGACATCATCTATAAATAGAATTTGCTCGTCATCTAAAAATAGACTTCCACCTAAAAATAGCTTGAGGCTCCATCCTAGTGTAGGTGCATAATTTTCACTAGGATCTTCTTGTTGAATCTCAAAACTCCCTCTCAATAAGAAAGGGATTATCCTTCACCCTGATCCTGTCTCTATGGTATTCGAATTTGCTCCTGGTGAGCACCTTCGTTAGAATGTCTACATCCTGATCTTCTGTAGGAATGTACTGAAGCAACATGATCTTCCACTACACACAATATCTTATATGATGATACCAGATATCTGTATGCTTAGATCTATCATGAAACACAGGATTAATTGAGAGTTTAATGCAACTCTGATTATCACAATGAATCACTGTCGGATCTAAATGAGAACCAAACAAACCAACCAATATCTTTCTCATCTAGATAGCCTCACATGCAGCTTGACTCGCTTCCATGTATTCTTCTTCCGTTGAATTGAGTGCCATGGATCACTGTTTCATGTTGTACCAAGAAACAACTATAGATCTGATACTAAGAATTCCCCCTGATGTGCTCTTTCTGTTTGTTGGGTTGCCCACCCAATCTACATCCGTGAAGTCATGCAACTTCACCTTATCCGTCTATCTGTACCATAATACATACTCAAATGTGCCCCTCAGGTATCTCAGTACATGCTTACCCACCTTCCAAAAGAGCTTAGCAGGCTTAGCCATCGCTTGAATCAGCTGGTTAATCGCATAGAAAATGTTTGGTCTCGTGTTCACTAGATACATTAGCGAACCCACTAACTGTCAATAGATAGTAGCATCCACTACTTCTTCAGAAGTAGCATCCTCTTTCTTCCAGTTTACTGTAAGAGGAGTATCCATGGGTTTGCAGCCCTCCATGTGAAACTTGCCTAGTATCTCCCTTGCATACTTTCCTTGAGACACAAAAAGTTCACCATCTTGCTGCCATATTTCCAATCCAAGGAAATAATGAAGAAGGCACATATCCTTCATCTCGAACTCCTTTGCAAGGTCCTCCGTGCATGAGTGTATCAACTTCTCATCACCATTCAATATTAAATCATCAACATAAAGAACAATGATTAAAAACTTACCCTTGTAGATCCATCTCGAACCTACCACTGATTTGTGAACTGGTTTTGGGACAATTTCCCATGCACTGTTTTTGACAATGGAGTCATACTCCTCCACCATTGCATCAACCCAAGTGGGATACTGCACTGGTTCCTGAAAGGAATATGGTTCAATCACAATACATTTGCTCATGAGAGCCATGTATCTAGTAAATTGATAAGGAGACTGTCTCTATCTGTGCTGTGAAGTAAGGGCTCCTACATTCTGTGCAGCATCTAGTCTCAGTCTATCAACTTCCGTGGTGTGCTTTGTACCATTTCTGATGGATGGATCTACATGAGTTGCTTCCTCCACTCCATGAACCTCCTCATGTGTTTGATCCACATCTTGAGACTCATCTTTGGGAACCAACAGTTCCTCCTCTGCATGCAAGTCTAGCTCCCTCTCAAGCGACAACCGCATGGATTTCCCCTCATCGAATTTTATATCCCATCGCATAACATTCATCTTACTGTTAGGAAAATACACATGATAATTATGGGGTGTTTCAATGAAAGACTCTTCAGGTGTACTCATGCCAAGTACTCTATGAGGACAACGGCTTTTCACATAAACCGCAATGTTGCATGCTTCCACCCACAAATGCATTGGTAGGCCTTGATCATGCAACATCGCTCCTGTTGCACCCACGATCGTTCTGTTCTTCTTCTCTGTGGCCCCATTTTGTTGTGCGTTATGAGGCATTATGAGTTCTCTTTGAATTCCTTCTTTGATGCAAGTGCCTTTGAATTCATTAGAGATGTATTCTCCACCATTATCGCTCCTCAGAGCCTTCACTTGCGTCCCCAACTCTTTCTCCACCAATTCTTTAAACTCACAGAACTTTGAAAATGTTTGATCATTCTTCTGCATGAAGAAGATCCATCATTTACGAGAATATTCATCAACAAAAATAACATAATACTTATGTTTTGTTGTTGAAGCAACCGAGAATGGTCCACACACGTCTGTGTGAATTCTCTCCAGGATCACCGAAGCATGGTTATCCTTTTCATGAAAGGTGGACTTTACATACTTCCCCATGGCACAATGCTCATCTAACTGAGCAAGTGTTCCCATTGAAAATCTAGTAGATATTTGTTGCATGATTTTCAAGGCTCCATGATGAAGATGGCCCAATCACATGTGACATAATTTGCCCTCATCTTGGCTCACAATTTTTTCTGCCTTTCCCATCACGGAAACACAACCATCTACCTCCAGCTTGTAGAGATTCTTAACTTGAATCCCTATCTTCTTGACTTGACCCATTGTTTTATGTCGCAGGAAGGATTTTCCATCGCTGAAAACAACATCATAGCCTCTGTCCTCCAACATTGCGACTAAGACCAAGTTTTTCTTCAGACCTGGAACATGCATAATATCTTTCAATTGAAATGGTTTACCTGAATCCCTCTGAAAGGTAATGGTACCAATGCCAATCACATTGTATTATCCATCGTCGCCCATCTCTATATGCATTTTGAGATCTCTCTCCTCCAAGTCACTGAAAAGTTCCTTATCTCCCGTCATGTGGAAGGAAGCGCCACTATCCAAATACCACACCGATCCTAATGCACTTGACGCCATGCATGCGATCAAGGAGAAGTCAAGTTCAAATTGTGAGGCAAGGGCCTCACTAGCTATAGCTCCAACATCCTTTGTATTCTTCTTCTTCTGTAGACAGTTAGTAGCGAGATGCCCATGTTCGTGATAGTGAAAACACTTCACTTTAGACAAATCCAACTTCTTGCCTTTAGAATCAGATTTTGAATGGAATTTCTCCCCCTTCCCTTTCCTTGCCTTAGCAGCCAAAGCACAATCCTCTCCATCATCATGCTTTGATGAAGAGCCATCTCTAGTGTTCCGCATGAACTCCTCCTGCACCAAATCCGACCATAGTCATTCCCAATCCGACAATTTTTCCCTTCCATTGACAGAGTCTTGATAACTGTGCCAATTTTTGGGAAGTCCTAGGAGAGCCAAGCTCACCAAATCATCATCAGTGACTATTATTCCAACACTCCCCAACTCATCCTGACATTGGACAAACTTCGTGAGATATTTTGGAATGGAGTCACCCTTCTCCATCTTGATCTTCCTAAGTTTATCTTTGAGCACCAATTTCCTATGGTCACTATTGTTTTGGAAAAGATCCGTCAAAGTCTTCCACATTGCATATGTTGTGACTTTCTCATGGAGGCTTGAGACAATGTGGTCTCATACTCTCTCCAATAGGATCCTCCTTGCCTTTGCAACTTTCTTTTGCCATGCATCAAGATTTGCAGCGTCTGCAACATCTAGCTTAGGAACCTCTTGGTCAATGAATTCCTTCAAGCCATTGTCTTCGAGTATTGCCTCCATCTTGTCCTTCCAAGCAATGTAGTTCTAGCTTCCCTCGAGTGCATACTCTAACCTCAAGCCATTAAAAGCCATTTCGATCTTGAATCAGCTATAGCACCGAGAAATTCTTTCTGCAAATTTGAATTCTATCCAATCACAAACTCAACTTCTGCAATCTTCTGCGCTCTAATACCATGTAGAAATTTTAATACAAATTATGTATTGCTTGGATTCTCCTGATCTAACAATTATATGCCACTCTTAAATACATAATCGATTCTACTATTGTGGAATTTAAAACATGATCGCCAATTGCAATATCAAGAAGAAAGATCAATCACACATAACATAGATGCTTTACCGAGAAATCATAAAGCTAAAAACCCCACTATCATATATTATGTATATATCATGGATCATGAAACAATCTCATACAAAACTCTAATCCAAGAGCTCTCAGTAGAATATACAATCGTCTCACACTATCATACAAAAATTGACAAATTCATCTTCCAATTCACTGCTTCTAGACAACCTGCCTCCTCTGTGCAATCCCTGCTAATGGAAAATCCCTGCAATGAATTAATTCCTCTTGCCTAAGCTGCACAATCCTCATGGGCACATACAATGTGTGTGTGGTTGCATGAGTGCACTCACTAATGTCACAATTGATATTCAAACTGTCCATTTCACCTGTTATCTCAACTAGGTCTCCACTGGATCTGACATGCATGTAGTTAACAGTGGTAAATCTTCAGTTGCATGTAAGATCACTGATTGTGAATTAATTAATAATTAATTCACTAATCTCTCACTAGTGTAAGTTCAGTTACAACTAATACAACTGATCTTATTTCACTTAACTAAGTTAAACTACTTCACAACTCACATAACTACACATCCAACTTTGTTACAACTTTGAATCACTCAGTTACAACTATGACTTGCATGTCCCACCAGTCAACCTTTGAACTCGAATTTCCTATAGCTCACTGATTTGCCACTTCAGTTAACTATTTCCAAGTGCTCATTGAGAATAGACTAATATTTATTGTCCAACTATGATTAAGGGATAATAATAGTCGACATACATCTATGAATAGAATTCGCTCACCATCTATAAATAGACATCATCTATAAATAGAATATGTTCATCATCTAAAAATAGACTTCCACCTAAAAATAGCCCGAGGCTCCATCCTAATGTAGGTGCATAATTTTCACTAGGATCTTCTCGTTGAATCTCAACACTCTTCATCTTCTGAATTTGTTTGACATGCTGAACATAATTCTTTTTTATCTGTATCTGCATCTTCTTTGACATTTTTTGAATATGTGATGGGTGAAGAATATATGCCATATAACTTATCCCAAACTTATTTGGATGATGAACATTTACCAACCTTTTCTCTTACCGGATTAGGTAATGCTTCCCAAATGAGATCCATTGCTATTTTGCTATTCTTCTTCAATTCTTTCTTGGTTGTAGTCTTTGCCCTTTTTGAACTATCATATCCTATAACCATTGATAGCCAAATATAATACCCATGTTGCTATAAAAATACTTTTGTCCTTCCACTTCATAGCTCATACTTTGAACCATTCTGAACATTAAAGAATGGTACTCCATTCTTAGAATAATCCATGATCTCCTTCCAGTGGTTAAAATGTTTCATGAAGGAACATGCTCTGATACCAATTGTTGGATTACTGAGAGGGGTGGTGAATCAATAATAGAGAAATTCAATCATTTTTAACCATAATATGCAAGTGTTATATCAATGTAGCATTATCATCCAATAGTTGCAGAGTAAATAAACACTCAACAAATGAGCAATCATACACATACATAGTACACCAGTGTTTTTATATGGAAACCCAAAGTGGGAGAAAACCATGAAATGTTTTTTCTTATATGTCTTTTGGAAGCACCAACTTCCTTTGTTTTCCAGCTGCAACTGGAAGGAGGCTCCAACCCCCTAATTTCTCAGGCTACAACCTGAGGGAAGCTCCAACTCCCCAATTCTCTGGCTACAACTAGAAGGAGGCTACAATCCCCTATGTTCTCCTGCTACAACCACTAGTCCTTGCCCCATTCAACTAGCTTGACGTAGAAGTAGAATGATAGAACCATTGTCACACTATCACTGCGAGATATACTACTGTAAACTTGTACCAATCAACCTGTAACAACCTATACCAATAACCTGTGCCAACATGTACCATACATCAACATGTACCTCAACTTGTACCATAAACAAATGCATCAACCATGCACCAAACCTGTACAAATACATTGTCACAATAACCTGCCCAAACAACCTGTAATCAACCTGTACCATAAACAAGTGTATCAACCATGCACCAACCTGTACCTCAACCTGTACCATCAACGAGTGCATCAGCCATGCACCAAATATGTACCAATCATGCATCAAATACACATCAACTATGACTCATCAAGATGTACCAACATCATCAAGTATACACCTCATGTATGTGCCAACTCATCAACTACTTGTTTCAACCATGTACCTCAACCATACATCAAGTACATATACCAATATAACCATCAAAAGTTTTCTAGCAATACATCACACTATCCATAACCAAATACCATAAACCCTTACATCAAACCATGTGCCACAACCTCACTGTTATGTAACCTCTAGCTAAACCAACAACTTCAGCAACACATCACAACCCAAAGACCAATACCCATATGTCAAATACCAACAACAAAATACCAATTGTATCCCTCAACAAATCTGATATATGCAACAATACTGAACATCCAATACCATCTCAAGAGATAAACCCTAGCTCACAAAACATACCTCAAACAAGATGTGCCATATCTCTCATAAATAGACCCCAACCATGTTGTTGCCGCGATGTTTCTACCACGATTTTTCTGCTGCACTTTTTCTGCCATGATTTTTCTGTCGCACTTTTTTTGCTGCAATTTTCTGCCACGATTTTTTTGGCGCACTTTTCCTGCTGCAATTTTTCTCTATCAATAATACCTTCCCAAATAACCTTTCACAAAAATAGATATTCAATGATATTCAAGTGTGATTAAATGAGAGAGTCTTGCCTCTTATTTATACTTTCATGTAGCTTCATCAAGGGGTTACCTTTTAACCATCTTAACCCACTTTCCTTATTTTAGGGTTAACCAACTTCTAACCACTTCTCCAATTAGTAATTTATCCATTAACTTTATTATTTAAATAATTTATTTTGTATCCCCTTTGAATTATAGTACACTCATCGCTTCACTTTATTATTTACCTTCTAAAATCTCTTAAGCCACTTTGACTACTTTGACCTTTTGGGGCTTCTAGATGACTCATGAAGGTTCTCCAACTTCACATGGCCATAACTCTCTAACCGTGAGAAGTTATGTGACATTCCACATACCACTAGAAATGGCATGACATGTACTATCCATCTAGAATAATCTTCCCTACAAATATATCAAAATTCATACCATTATCCATCAAACAAACTTGGGTCCATTACCCAAACCTGGTTTCTCCAACTTCTCATGGACATAACTCTCTAACCGTGAGGAGTTATGTGACGTTCCACATACTACCGGAAATGGAATAACATGTACTATCTATCTAGAATAGTCTTACCTTCAAATATATTAAAACTCATACTATTATACATGAAACAACCTTGGGTCCATTACCCAAACCTTTGTGCTACCAGAATTTGCTACCAGACTTTCTCGAATGGTTGACATCAATCACTAAGGGTTGACATCAATCTACAATATCACTCTCCAATGGTTGACATCAATGGCAACCAACAATCCATACCAAGTGTCCATCAACCTAAGCCAACTATCTGACAGATTTTCTATTGGCTTTGTCTTATCAATCTTCAACATGCATTCCTCACAATCTTCCTTTATCCCAAATAGGACATCCAATTTGGTTCATACTTCATATGGAGTTGAGATTGATAGAACATGGGATTGTATTTCAGTAGAAACAAACATGCAGATAAGTCTGAAAGCCATATCTTGTCTATTGAGAAAATGTTTTTTCTTATCAACGAAAGTGGACTCTATTTCAGTTGCTATGGTTATTTGATATAAGCCTCTACTTCTAAGAAAAAATAGAATCTTTGGCTTCCAATCGAAGTAATTGGATGGCGTAGGAAACACTGGTGACATAAACTCCATTCTTTGCAGTTGTTTCAATCTTTTGTACATGGAAATGAATTATTTTGCACCTTCTTCCTAGCAATATGTGGGATCTGATACCATGTAGAACCAGAGTGAAACTTGCAGAGAGAATCTAGCGAGCAATAATTCACACAAAGCATGCAAAGTTGATAGAGCGAGAGAAAGAATAAATAATTGTATCAACCATTATTTCACACTCAAAGAGTGAGTAATTTACAGTAGACATAAGCTACATGACTTAACTAATGCGCCATAGTAGTGACTTGGATAGATGTGAACACACATTGATAAAGACTGGAGTGAATTACCACCTAGTCATAGTTAACCGACCATGTAGTCATCAATTAACTCACTAACACAAGTTGAGTGAGCAGAATCTCATGTATGCACATGTGTGCCACCTTCGTGGTGATGATCTTAAGGTAAGTGCATCCTCCTAGTGATGATCTTGAGGTGAACATGCAATAGTTGGTGATAATACCGAGGTTGTCATGCAAGACTGTACTCCACTAGTCTAAGTGCGATACAAGTGAGTAATCATTGAAGAGGATGCGGCACCCTCATCCAAGGGAGAATATTCTTATCTAGAGGAGAATATCTCTGACGAGGGGCACCCCTCAACATAAACTAATAAACTTAGGAAAAAAAATACTAGGTGGGTGTGTAAATCTTCAACAACATAGTCACCCATAGTCAATATGGTTTCTCATATTCGACCATGGTCTACCATAGTCAACCATAGTCTAGAGATAAATTAAAACTTTTTCACAGTCACCCATAGTCAACATTGTCAACCATAATCAATGATGGTCATACATAGTCACCCATGGTCAACGGTGATCTTCCATAGTTGACCACGATATACCATAGTCAACCATAGTCAAGAGATAAATTAAAACTCTATCATAGTCACCCATAGTCAACATAGTCTTCCATAGTAAAAATGTAAAAGTTTTTTTTTCACCATGGGAATAGCAACCTCCCAAGAGTATATCCAACAGCCTGCAAATCAGATATACCAATAACTTGTGACTTAGCAGGGGCGAGACATCTCGAGGTCCATCGAAGGTCCACCGAAGTGAACCTTGTGAACCTCTATCCCAGGGATCGTCTACCCTTCCAGCCTTATCACAACGGACCAATATGAACATGTAAAAGTTAGTCATCTAAAATCTGAAAGTCGGATGACTAACGTCACACCACTAAACTGAGAGAGAATCTCCCCGGAGTCCCAGCGACGTGAGCATGGTCATCGGGACGAGGAGGGAATATCCGTCAATTTATTTTTTTTTCAATATGGATACGATATTTTCCATGTTTTGTCGCCGTGGGCATTTCGTTTGTTTGTGGATTGAGGAGGTTTTATTTATGACTTTATTTTAAGAGGCGTGTACGGTTCAAATCTTTCGGGCTGGTCGATTTGGAAGATTCGATGCAGGTTTTAATGGCCGTCTGTTTTATATATGATATTATTAAATGCAGCCGTATTGCACACATTATCACACCGATTTACCATTTATTCCGATCGACGATTTCGGCTGTCAGACTGTCTATCACATGCTACTGTATGGCCCAAGTTGTCCACCTGTGTATTTCGGGCCGGCTTATGCTCGGGCATCGAGGGTAGTGTCAGATATGATTTTTTATTTATTTCGGGATGCGTGGTATTGCCGCTAACACTGTTACCATTTATCTGATAATTCATGGCCATCGTGTGTCTGGTTACTATCGTGGTAGTTGTAGTTTTAAGAAACTACACAACTAATCCATGTGCTTTCCACTTTGTGTACCTGATAGTGTGCCAGCAGTGGGAGTTCTGGCTTTCATTTTTGGGTCCCAGACTCCAGTTTGTTGCCAGGCTCTTCTGTTTGTGGTGTGGGGCCAGCGTTAAATTGTCTGCCTGCCATATTCACCAAATAACTATCCTTCCTACCTAACTTACAACTGGTTCGTTCGCTGCTGATTCAATCATAAAACAGATGTTTACAGATTTTTATGAATTCAACGACGACTTCAAAACTTTGAAGTTCTTCTGCGAGCTCTTTATTCTCTTTGATGAATTGAAGAAGTTTAAACGTTTTATTTTTTTATGTTTTATTTTTTTATTTGATTTTATTGGTGAAAAATAATTATCTGTTTATGTTTATTTGAGTAGTTAAATTTATATAATTCAAATACCTTAATAATTTTTCAACAATCTAAATCTATTTATATATTCAAAAATACAATTAATTATTAATCACAAATTTCACAATAATTATTTATCCAATTCACAGTTTCGCTGGATTTGATTTTTACTTCCCTCAAAATCCAAAACGAGTAAGACTTTGTCATTGATATGAACTCTATTTAACGTCATGCAAGATCTTTAATTTTATGTATATTTAAAGATAAGGTTGTCATGTGCGTTTCTGACGGTTCATTTAATTGATTGTCACTCCGCCCCTAAACCCTAAACCAAACTTTGGTACGGCTCCCGAGATAAATTAGGGTTAAAAGAACTATGGATAATTTTGTTATGTTTTGACTTTGTATAGTGGTAGGTTAATTGGTTAAATGTGATAATTAAGTTATAATTTAGTTTGTGGGTTGGTTAAATGTTTTATTTTTTGGATTTTTTTGTCTCTGTAAATTTGGGAAAAAGTATTATTTTTTATTGTTTAAATTGTATTTTTGAATGCATAAAATGGATTCAGTGACTTAAAAAAATTCTTAATTTATTTTAATTAAACAAACTTAACCACTCAAATATACAAATCCAATCATTTCTTACCAAATTAAAAAAAAAAAAAATACTAACAAAGATAAAACATTTAGGCTACCCATTTAATTAGTTTGTTTCAGCATATCATAGATTATCGGTGCCAATCTTGTAAGTTATCATAGCTACCGTGTCAGCCCCTCCTCAAAGGTCAAATTTTCCATCCTATCGATGAACAAATCTGTAGCCACCTGATAACGTGGAAATAATGTTGAAATTGTAACTGCACATACTCTCTTGAACGGATTGATGAATTGATACCTTTGTCGTGAAGCAAACCTTTCAGCAATATTTAAAGAGACGAGAGATAGCAGACACTAGCCATACCTGCCGTCTGTGATCTTCCACACTATCAATCAAATCCGCTTCCCATGCCAGACTGTTCCTTCTTCCGCAAAATCCTCCCATACTCTTTATACGTAAGACTTCCTGTGCCTTGCCTTAGTTTTATGTAACTAATACCGCTTTCCGCTGCTCTTGTAATGGCTTTGTCACCCATCTCGACAATAATAGCAGGAAGACAAGTTCTTCGCTGCCGCTGAACTATCATCCACTTGCCGCTGAACTATCATCCACTTTTAGTCTCTTCACCACCGTTGTGTTCCGTGTTCGAACTTCCAGGTCACCTTTCAGACATGTCTGAGACACTCGGAAAACGCGGTCGTGAGCCCAAGGCTCTGCTGGACTTCATTGACGCCGGGGACCCGAAACGCTTCCACTGCGAAGAAACAGACCGGTTATTTCATTTACTGCAATTAGACAAAACGTTAACAGACGACGAAGAAGAATGCACTCTCAGTGAGGAGCTCGTAAATGGAGTCATGAGAAGCTTGGAGGAAGAGATTGCGGCGACATGTTCCACTTCTTCTCATCCCTCCAACTCTGATGATAATCCGGCGGCCGCCGATATTTCTAGCGGCCCTGAGGGCGAAACCCGAGATTCTGACTCGGGGATTGATCTGAATTATCTCCTGGAGGCTTCAGACGACGAGCTCGGCATTCCACCGAGCCCCGTTCTGGGCGTGAAGAACAAAGTCTCTCAATCTCCCAAGGAAACATCGGATAGTTTGTTGGAGAACGCAGATCTTACATCCCTTGGTGAAAACTGGCACTTCGAGGACGACTTTGAAAACTATCGACAGTTTGCAGCGTATGAAGATGCCTGGGATGCCAGCCAGCTGCAAGATTATATGAATAGAGATTTTGTTAGCGAAGGCATGTTATTTGACGCGGATTTTTCCACCGCATAGGGACTGGAAACTGCCGGTGCCATGTAATTACTGCAAGTGTCCTCTGTTTTTGTATAGCTTCTGATTCTATCTCGTGCAACGAGTTATGATTATATCTTATATACTCGACATTTTTCGAGTACAAATTTTTTCTTCTTTCTTGGGAAAACTGTTTACGCGTGAAAATATTTAATACCTTCCACATAAAACTATCAGATCTATAATGTCATTAATCATCTGATTTTTTGTCCTGAACGTCCTCGGAACCGAATATGACTGAGAAAATTTTAATTGTACATATTTGCAAAATCCTTACTTTACAAAAATAATTCAAAGATTATATCACGAAAAACTTTATTTGCACAGTGTGCAAAATCCTCCGTTAATCTTCCGCAAAGGTCTGTGGTTTTGCAAATTTTATTATACGTTACTGCCCACGGTCACAAGGACTGTAGCAAGCTATTAGCTTTACCGTACGTCAAAATCTTTTGGCTTGCATAGTTAGCAATATATACATTGTTGAGTAGTATTGAATGTTAATATATAGATTGTTGAGTAGTATTGAATGTTGATATACTTTAGGTGTATATATCAAGATGATTTGAACATGTATATACCACCTACTACAATGTTGTTTAACAGATTTTGATATATTTTGGTGTATATATGTATCAAGATGATATGACCATGTATATATTATCTACTAAAATGTTGTGTAGCAGATTGTTTGGTTAACAATATACAATATAGTAGTTTACTTTTTTATTGTTTTTGGGCTATTTTTTTAGAATGGTTGGATCTGCATATTTAAGTGGCTAAGTTTATATAATCCTAGTGCCTTAGTGATTTCTCAGCACACTGAATCCATTTATACATTCAGAAATGCAATTTAAATAACAAAAAATAAAGATTTTAGCGACTGTGTTAGTGATATCATTTGAATATTTCATGTGTAATAAAAGATCTTTTTAGTATAATGATCAAACTGAAGTTATGTTCATCAAAACAGAAACTCACCCATTCGAGAAGAAGATGAAGAGAGGCAGGCAGTCTTGCGTCCATGCACTTTCTCCCGCTTACGATCTCAAGAACCACGATCCCTTTCAGCCTTTTCAATTAACTGCCCATGCATATTCGAGTGCAGTGTAGCCTATACCTTTTACCAAATTCATGAAAGACACAGCCACTACCTCGCGAACGCTCCATGCTCATGAAACGATCCATGCTCATGCAATAGGAGGGTTGGCCATCAAATATGAAACGTGCGGACAACTAGACGCACGAACAACTGAGGAGGAAGTTGAAGTAGTGCCCGTTAACAATCTAAACGTGGCAATTATGTGGTGCTACAGTAATTTCTTAATATGATTAGGTAAATTTTAAAAAGAAAAATACAAGTTATGAAGAGTAAATCACATTCATTGATTTGGGACGACAACTAAGAATATGCCAACATCTTCAATTGTTAGCCTTCATATTAGAATTTTAGATTAAAAGGTCATTAATCATGCCCATTGCCAATAGGTATATTAACTAGCACAGCCGACTCGGGGCTGGAGAACGCCCAAAGGTATCAACTACTGATAACACTCCCTCACACAGTAAAAACTCCATAAAAATTTTGAGTTAAATTAAAAAAAAAAAACCTAATTGATATAGAGGGCTCACCCTACTAATAAACGTGGCCTATATATATTTTAATTCTCCTTAATCACTTGAACGTGGCAATTATGTATTTTTACAGTAAATTTATAATGTGATTAGGTAAATGTAAAAAAGTAAACATGTTAACGGATGCCTTCATAAGTGCAAGGACGTATTGATTTTGGAGGACGACTAAGAATATACCACTATCTTCAATGCTTAGCCATCAAATTAGAATTTAAGATTAAAAAATCATTAATTGTACCCATTATCAATAAGTGTAAACCTTTCGATATGAAAATACCATCAAACATATATCCCTCGTAATGATTAAATACAGTGAAGCACACCATTTAATATTGGATGGCCTTAAACTATTGGCATTGGGAAATTTAGAACTAAAATGAGTTTTTTAAAACCATGAGGTGCTATTTATTGCTGTTCGCATTGGCTGTGAGTTGCAGATTGGACGCTTGTGCCCTTTACTCGTCACTGATAAAAAAAAATGGTGCAAACTGCAAAAGCACGCCGACCTGCCACGTAAGCTTGCCCTTTGGCTGCTTGTAAATGCTCCTGCTTGTTGTATGTGGGTAGATCGAGCATTAAAATCCAAGCAGTTAAGGCCGGGTTCTACCGATCCCGTTGGTGGAGGGTTCCGGTTTGTGGTTTTTTAGGTTGCCTCTTGCAAATTTGGAGAAGTTGAGTTCGTGTTTAGTCGGATTTCAGTGCTTTTATAGTTGTGGAGAGTTAGGCTCTCACTTTGTTCAATTGATCTGTAGATATGGGTGAGGAACTTATGGTCTATTAGCTTTATCAATACAGATATTTTATCAAATTAAAATTTGATCTTTCTCATTTTTATGCATAGATTTGAATTTTTAAAATTAATTTCTATGTTTTTATGCAGGGATTTGAATTTTTAAAATTAATTTCTATGTTTTTATCTTCAATACAATTTTGTGATATTATTAATTTAAATATAAAATATTATATGAAAAATTAGATAATTTAATAACAATAATTTAAAAACATGAATGTTGTTAATTACACCGAAAGGTCTACCTATTGATAATGGGCACAATTAATCACCTTTTAATCTAAAATTCTAATCTTATGGCTAACAATTGAAGATGCTGGCATATTCTTAGTTGTACTCTCTAATCAATGGATGAAATTTAATGCTCATAACTTTCTTGCATTTCTGAATACTTTCGTTACYTTGTTTACTTTTTCACATTGATTAAGAAATTACTTCTCTAACCATTGATTGACAGGTTAACTGATTAAGAAAAATTGATATGTATAAAACTTTGCATTGCCACGTTCCTTGAGATTAAGTGGTAGTTGGACGCAGTGGAAGCTGTGCGTCGTTTCAASTAGCACGGCGTATTTCAGTGGCCGATACCTTTCGACGTTCTCCAGYAGCGAGTCGGTTGTACTAGTTTAATTTCATACAATAAATATAAATTATTTCAAACATAGAGTTTAATTACAACAAATTAAATCATGAATGTAATTTATTTTTTTATAAAAATATGAATGTAGTTAATCTAATTTCATATAGTAAATATAAATCTTTTCAAACATAGAGTTAATGCATAATAAATTGAATCATTTCAAGCATAGAGTTAATGTAAAGGGTGGACGTTTCACCACAACCATACACAAGACACAATATTTATCTTTTTATAAATGTAGTGCAAAACCATACACAAGACAAAACATTTATCTTTTTATAAAAGTTGTGCACGTGTGTTGTTGGGGTTACAAATCCAAAAAAGAGGGTGTCTCTCGAGTGTCTGCTCAATATTCTCATAACCAACTAATCTTTCATATAGTCATCCCAACTCCTCTAGCTCTTTTCCTCTCAACCCACCCGACCCAAGGAATGTACCCCTTTGTGCAAGCAATCCCTAGGGTTGTACCAATCTTTTATGAAGGTTTCTAGCATAGGTTGTCTAAGAATGTCTCTGTTGGGGTCTCTGTGGATGCAAACTACCAATAAAAACTAAGAGTCGCAAGCTTGTTGCTGAAGTGAAAACTCTCACATAGGGAGTTCACTCTACAGGGTTACAACCTGCCTCTTCTACAAACCTGACAACTTGCTTCTTCAACCTTCAACAATGCCCAACAATTGTTGAAACGTCCATCATTGTTGTCTCCAAGCTCCAATGTTGCCCCTGTCGTTTCCTCATTCCCATCCATAAAAATTGTCTTTAAAAACTTTTGTGTTGTCCTATACAAATTTCCTCTATTTTCCTCCTTACTTAGACTCCCACTCTTTCCTAAGATTGTTTTACTTCAACCCCATGCTCCCAATAACTATGGGACATGAATCCTCACACCCACCTTCTAACATGGGTTCAGTGATTGGACTCTCCTACACTCAAGGGAATAAATTGACTATTCACTTAAAATGAAAAGAAATGAGGAAACAAGATTGAGATTTACAGCGATCAATATGCAGTCTGCTACATAGTCTTTAAGACTGTTGTAGGTGATATATACACCGTCAGATATATCTAGACGTATATACCAAAACAATCCGATAGTATATATACCAATCGCCGTAGTTTTAAAGACTCTGCAGCAAAGTACACATTCATCATCGAAATTTACAACCCATGAATAAAAACCCCCTTAAACCCCTCCTCCTCTCTTGTGGATAACTCACCTCCCAAATCTTTCTTCATGTCCATGTACAATTTGCATCACATTTTTATTTATCAATTTTTTTTTAATATACAAGTTCAAATTATTTAAAACATATATGAAATGGCACTTAATTAATACATGTAAAAATTGTACTTAATTAATACATGTAACAATTGGCTTCTTAAGAAAGTGGGAATAAGACAAAACCACGAATAAGACAAAACCACAAGAAACCATAGGAATTGAAGGCAAGATATGTCAACAAGGAGAATTTGTGTTTACACTTCACGATTGAACTCTCCAATTTCCACACAATTCAATGTTCCCAAGCATGTGCCCAACTACCACTTCACATGTCCTCGGGAAGATGAAGGCAGCTAAACAATGCTACGTACGCCTCTACGGCCTCAAACTTAACCCAAAAATAGCGTATAACCTCATCCTTCTCCGAGAACCTAATTACAACATCTAGGGAATTCAATATGTAGCATATGAGTGTTAATGGGTATTGTAATGCCTATGGGATAACAAACAAACTATTGTGTATGCCATCAACACTCATTAAGGTAGGAAAAATTAGAAATTACATTAGAATAATACAATAGTCAATTAACGGTAGCTATAGATCTTCAATCTCATAGAAAATCCAATTGTGAGCATTACATAACCATTACATAACCATTGACACTCTTCAATTATATATGAAGAATAGAATTTTGAATAAACTTTCTAGGGCTATAGTTGGCCGCGAAGATAATATGTGAAACGATTTAATGGAGAGTGTTATCACACTAAGTTGCCTTTGATCTTTTATCTCTTAGTTTTAATTTTTTAGCCTTTAGATTTCAATTTTGCTTTATTTTTCTTTGTGTGATTTGCTTAGGTTAACTTGAATAAATAAAGACTTGACTTTGGCTCATTTTTTGTCCTCATATAGATTTTAAGCCTAGGTTCATTTTATGGCTTATGGTTTTGACTCACCTCATGACTTGACACCAAGCATAACCTATCCCATGACCTTCATGACTTGGCATGTCACTCTTTTCACTCATACCTTTTATTCTTTCCATGTTGTCCCTATGCGTGATTAAAGGTGGGTCAAATCAATTTTTTGAAAAAGGGCACTGCCAACTCATTAGGAGTTTCTGTAGCGCACTCCTTGTCCCTTTTCCTTGCCATGATTCATCATTATTCGCTCAGGTCATAATCTACCTTGTTTTCACCACAATGGTTCATTAAAAGATGGATTCTAACATTTGGTTTTAATGAGTTTGCTAACGGTTTCAAAGATTTGAATTTTCTCAAACTCGACACTATTGAAACCACTAGTTCAAACCAGTTGCAGGCAACATTACGAGATCAATTGTTAAGGCTGATTTGGAATCTGAGGTGGTCGTGGTGGTTTCCTAACCGGTTGCAAAGCCTCAAATTCTCAATTACTCCTTCAAGTATTCTGTGAGCTCCCTCCATTGCATAGAAAATTCTTGGGATATCTATTGCCTGAGTTTTAATAGCAACCGATGCTGCAAATCACTCCCTCCTTCATCCCTCTGCATCAATAATTTCCCTCTCACAGACTTGCATCCATTGCCACCTATTTTTTAGCTATCAAAGACGTCAATTCATTCTGCTCCTGAGTTTTGAGTTCCCATGCAAACACTTGTTTCTTGTTTGCGCACTGTGCTACCAAAAAATGCAGCTGAAACCTCGCTACATTTCCCCTATTTTCCCTACGCTATATTTTTTTGGATTGGAGGGTTACTTGCTGGTATTTAAAGACCCCTACACCAATTTTTACTTTCACTATATCATCACTCTTCATATTGATATCTACAGACAGTAAGGGGTGGGGAAATTGCACTTCCTACCATTCGAAAACCATCAAAACAGTGTTCTGTCAAAACAAGGTGAGTTAAAGGAAAATCTTAAGAGAGAGAAGCCATTATTCACTGTCATTTTCTCATTAAAGTCTGTGTATCATCCCCGAACCTCCAAAGACCGGGTAATGCTACCATGCAGAATATACAACTTAAATAATAGATATGCATTAAATCAAATTAACACATTTAACATAGAGTTACTGCGATCATACAAACTTAAATAGAATTAACAACAATTAATACATACAATGGAATACATGAGAGACATACAAGCATCACAAAACATGCATAAAATACATAATGTAGCAGAACAATGATACTTATCTTTTAGTTAGAGTAATTCACTATCTGCGTGCAAACCTTCCACGAACCTCCCAGCCTTAGACTACAGTGCTCATCACTCTCATCAATAGGTCACCCCTGAGCTGGAACTAAACTCCACCCGGCAAGGGAATTCTAGGCTTGGCAAGGACAATAAGGAAGTTGCATAAAATAACATGAAGGATCTTTTATCCCAGGAGCCACTGACGCCCACAACACAAAAACCCTCATTCCTCACACACCTTATCCACCCCAGGAGAATACACCTTCACTAATACAAGTCCATCGGCTAGTACACCTCCCTTACCTTGGGCTTTAACAGCAGGCTGGACTAGAAGTCTCAGAGTACTTCGGCCGCTACGGGGCTCCCTTACAAGAGAACTCACTTCCCAATAGACTCTCTCACCTCGAAGAGCTTCTCATAGGCCTGACAACCTGCCTCTTCAACCAGTCTTTGACTTAGCTACAACCTATTATGGATGACATCAACAGCAGCAACAACAACAACCGGGAAAAATGGGTATGGACACCCAACAAGACCACAACCTAACGCTAAGGCACAACACGAATCAGGTGACTACAATTGCATTGGGCTTCACAGGAAACAACACATGACAGACATCCCCATTTCTGGTTTCAGAGATTCGTGAGGGTATGCCGCAGGTCAATATAGTTCAGGAAAAACAGAAGGCGACAACCCAAAATGGTTCCAGATACGGACTCGGCCCTGCAAGTGCAGATAGGCTAGCTTCAAGGAAAAATACACAGGTCATGTTTTATGGTTAAGGATTTCCAAATGCATGATTATGCCAAGGTCGATCACAGAGGCAAAACAGACTCCCATGCAGGATGCGAGAATGGTTGAACGAATTCAGGCGAATGATGGAAGAATGACTCGTGAACTACCAACACGGTTTGACTCACAAGTTATTGGTTCCAGAGATCTGTGATGCATGCTCTCGGTTCATGGTTAGACAATGGGTCGAGAATGGAAATCCCCCCCCCACAACATAGATGACGCTTCAACTTTTAACTGTATGAGCCTAGGTCGACACTTGTCTTCCTGGAGTTGCATGTGCTCCATTTAGTCTACGTCCCCAACTACCAGGAACTTAGGATAACAAAACATATTATGTCCACCTTAGCCTTTATGAAATAATATTAAAATATTATTCCTCTAGAGGTAAGCCCCCTAGCATAGCCCCTAGGCCCAAATACTTAGCGCCCTACCTTTCCCAACCTTGTGGAAGCTTAGTCCCCCATCACTTTTTCTTCATGGTCGGTCTACATGAAACGGTGTTTATATTTTATTAATGATCTGCATAATTACATATAGAAAATCAGGCTCCTCGCCTTTAACACTTAGGCTCTCCAGCCTAATAAACACATAAGCCCACCAACTTATCAACACTCGGCTCACCAGCCTAAAAAACTTGTTTACAATTCATAAATACAACTGTGGCTCGTCCTTGGGGTATTACAATCCCCTCCCCTTCTTTTTGCACTATCCTCAGTGCAACTTACTTACACATATATAATTAAAAAATTCTTCAAAAGCTCCAAGCTTTAGCTATTGGAAGCCCATTATCCAACTTTACTTTCACGCACCAATTTTGGTATCCATACTACAATTGAAGCTCAATTGCTCTATTCCATCGAGTTGCTTCAGGAAAGCATTCAACTTATTGTTCCTCATTACATGCTTCAATTAAACCTCATTAAAAGCACCGAATGGTTGTAGATCCACGATGTTCCATCCATTGATAAACTCTCAACAGTGCTATGACTCCACAGATGTAAACACTCTGCTCGTACACCTATTCATTCGAAAGAAACATTAGAACATACATGCAATATATATACATGCAATTCTAATAACATTATAGCCTGTATCTGAATTACGAGATATATAGCATACAATGAATAGAGAATTGATACTTTTCTTTTCATTGAGAAGACTTCTATATAAACATGGTCTAAGCTAAGGTACCAAACCCCAGCAACATTCCAACCAACGGTCTTTCTTCCCAACATGCATGTCCCACCCTAGGAGTGTGCACCTTCACTATCACATAGTCCATCGGCTATTACACCTCCCTTTCCTTGGGCTTCAACAACAGGCCGGACCAGAAGTCTTAGAGCATCGTGGCTTGAGGAGTTCCAACTTCCCTGAAAGGTCTCCAATCAGCATCTTCCCCGAGCTACTCTTTGTAGTCAACATTCCACTTTAATCAACATCATCTCATATGCATCACCCACATGCAGTTATCATGAGAAAACATAAAAGCATTCATTTAGGAACTCCAATTAGTTCAAAAGGAAATTCAACTTTTCACCCAAAACATGAAATTCTATTTCATAATTCATCTTGGTTGTTGCCATATTATGAATGCAACCATCCATGCAGTCTGCCTCTGTTTTCTCCCTTAACCTTCACTATACCATAACCTTTGATCCCTTGTCTTTACTCATGGAGATACCTCATAAGAAGAAATATCAAAAGGGAGGAACTGTGGTCATAATTGAACCCTCAGACATGCACCTATTTGATGCAAATCCAATGGTTAGAGAAGTTTTTCAAAGGGTGGGTTGCCTCTCTTTTTGCCAAAACATGTAGAGGGGACATCCTGAAGTGGCAAGACAATTTTTCTTACATTTTGATGGCCTTAATACTAAGGTAGGAGACCTTGAGTTTGAGGTGTTTGAAGCCTCTATTGCAGCAACCACATGGATTACTAATACTGGTGAGAGATGGTTTAAATCCATGACTTTAAATGCTCCCTTCTCTAAAGACTTCCTCAAATCAGATTATCAGACAGACAATTTTTCCGAGGGAGTGCCTAGAATCCATCTAGTTTAGGATTTTGACAAAATGTTGAAGATTATCCAGAGATACCTTACATGTGAGGAAAGGTTTAATATGTTATACCAATACCATATAAGGCTTTTGCTTCATTTCACTAGTAAAGATGCAATGAATATCCCTTTATATCTTTTGAGGAGCATGGGGAAGATGTTTGATATAGTCCAAGCCAAGTCTAAGGCTGTGGACACTAGTGTCTTTCACTCTGGATTGATTAGGATGTTGTCGATGGAAGAATTGAAGAAGATGAACATTTCTTGGGAACAATTCATTGTTTCTTCTCACATGAAATTGGACATAGATTCAACTCCTCAATCAAAGATGCAAAGTCCTTTGCCATCTACTAGTGATGCTCCAACAGGAACAAGCAAGAAAAGAAAGAGAAAAGCCCCTACTCAAGACCAAGAAGTCATCAAGGAAATTAAAGAAATAGAGAGGGAGGTTTATCATTCTCCACAAAGATAATTTTCACCCCCTCCTGCACCTTAATTGGAAGAATTCCCTTCATCCACCAAAGTCACAACCAAAAAGGGAAGAAAATTGCATTTCTCTTCACCTACTCCAGCAGCTAGCATAAAAGTCAGGAAGTCTTTTACTAGATCATCATCTCTCAAGGAGGCTGTTGAAACACATGTCCTACCCAAGGTTTCAATTCTAAATAAGAATAAAGATAAGGGAAAAGGCATTGAGAATCCCATTGAGATGACAGACATAGCCCCTATGCAACAGAAAGATGAAGGTGAAGCCATGAAGAAGTCTGTTGAGGTTATCAACCTCAACACTCCACCTGAAAATCAATCTTTCAAAAGATTGATTAGACAACTCATGGAAGCTAGGAAGGAGGTTGCTCATTTGAAAGCATAAGGTTTAGAAGACAGAAGAAAGATGAAGGAGCTCATGGATAATTACAACAACAACCTTGATCTGGAAAAAATTGTAGCTAGAAGATCCCTGCCTCTCCATAAGCAACTAAATAACCTCTACAAGATAAACAAAGGCTTTCAATCTCAAAATAGAAATCGCAAGGCAGAATTGCAACACTTCAGGGATGAATTGGCCCAGAGGAATTTGAGTGTTCTAGTAGAAGCTTCCATTGAAAGAGAGGAACCAATAATGAAGAAGATCTCACCTGTAGTCAAGAAGACTATCCCTACAAAGGAAAAACATGTTTTTGTGATAGAAGGAAGCTCTCCTTCAACAAGAAGGAGTGCTAGGTTGATGAAATAATTGAGGGATATAAGCTCCATTTTATAGGGTGGTCTCTTTTTGCAAGAGTAAGTGATCAAGGAGGTATATTTTTTCCACCTATACAGGCAACTACAGGCTTATAACCTATCAAATCAAAGATTTTATGCTTTCCAAAGGATTAGTATCATCATACATAAAGAGCACAGGCATTTCGTAGTGCCATGGTGCTGCAGAATCGTCTATATATCATGTCCTTCCATTTTTCTACCTAAAGTTCTACGAAAGCTCATAGCCGAAGTACACAGTAGCACTACCATTTCTGCAGAATGCTACCAAATCTCTTAACCTGAACTTAGCGATGGTGCTACAAATTCTAAATGACTGTGTCACAGTGGCGCTACCAAATCCACATATTTGTTTTGATGATGGGCACTACCAATTCTGCAGGATCATTTTAGCTATGACACTACCAATTCTGGAGAGGTTTTTGAGGTGTGGCGCTATCGATTTCGCAGAGGCTAATTCAATATGGACGCTATGGAATTGCACAAAAAGATCAACGCTATGGAAACTGCAGGCCTATTTTGGATCGACGCTACGAAATTTGAAGATGTATTTTGCAAAGAGCGCTACAGAACTCACTACCCAACGCGCTATTGAATGGCGCTAGGAACTGGTACCTGGAATCAAGGAGTTCAAATTCATCACTCTTGTGGGTGGCTGATGATGTGGAGAAGAGCAAGGATCATAGATGGAAAAATGGTGACAGCACACACCCCTCGAGGACACTTGGCATGGAAAGGAATGCACATCAAGGGAGACAATGTCATTTAAATCTTGTTGGATTGGTTGCCAACATGTTTCCTTTTTTATAGTAGTTTGTTAAATAATTGTTAGCATAGGTGTTAGATTGAATAACTGATTTGGAGAATCCTATGGGAGTAAGGCCAGCTCGCACATCTAGCTATTTTCTTCCATTTTTTTTATAAATACATTTTCCAAATGATTAAGAAGGTTCGAATGGTTGAGATGGGCTCCCTTATTGTAATATTTTTTACTAAGTAGAATGGTTCTTTTTTTATGTACTCGACTTGAGAATTTTTATTAATATAAGTTAGTTTCTCGTATTCCATCTTCTTACCTCTTATAATGAATTATTCATGATTGAATGATTCACATGAGATTGTTATAGTTGTATTATGATGAATGTTTGATTATAGTATTGATATGATGTTCTTTAGTGTTCTTTAAACTTTGAATTCAAGAATATCTCGCATTTGAGTTTTTCCTCCTTAGGCTGCTTGAAGACCTGATGTGAATAGAATACCTCTACACTTCCCTCACATAAGTCTTCCTTCTATTCACTTTTACTTCCATTCACTGACTAAAGTTGATCAAGACCTCCATTGCTTGTGCATGCTAGCCCGGATTTCTGAGTTAAAAAATTATTATCATGAGTCTTGTCCATTTGACCTTTTAAACACTCATTTACATTTACACATAATCTGATGGGTACTGGGCTTATCCTCTCTACAATCTGAGGGTGATTCCTAGTTCTAACAGAGAGGACCAGGACCACTTCCAATAACTCATTCATTGAGTCCAATGTAAAATTTAACATCAATCTCATACATATTTTTCCATAACATTGAATGTAACTTTCAATGAAATTCCATCACACATAATTGACACAAAGATTTTACCCTGAAAATATAAATGGAAAAAGTAATGTTTAAACTGTTTGGTTGTTTAGTCTTATCTCAACAATCTAGCATCCTCCTCTCTTGCCCAACAAAATCCCTTTGTGAGGATAACTATAAGAATATATAAGAGATATGGAGCAATGGGAAGGACTAGACAAACAATGATATTTCATTTCCTATTACTCTCTCTCTTTCTCTCATATTTGATTTTTATTTATTTATTTATTTCTCTTTTTTTCTTTTCTTGTTTATATTTTCTTTTTAACATTTTCATCATCCTTTATGTCTAATATAACCTTTATTAATCAATGAATTACACTATCGAGTCTTACAACCATTTTCTCATTTGAATCCATTTCAGATCACACCTCTCCATTGAGAGACTTTTTGGTCTCTAAAATCTTAGAGAACCAATCTAGATCAATGTGTCTTATGTTTGTTTCTTTAGAATATGGATCTAACTTTGTCTTTGGCTATAGATCTAACTCTAACTCTGGATCTCACTCACAACTTTGGCTACTAGCTCTAATTATAGCTATGGTTTTGGCTAGCTCTAGTTCCCAACTTGCTTGTTTCCGCAGTACATAAGTATGTGAATTGAATTTCAGCTCCAAGCAATCCTCGGATCTAGACTCTTCACTAAAAATTCATTCCATGTTCAACATGAAAGTCTCTAACATTTTCATACTTAGATGGTCCATCCTGGTAGTGAATGATAGAGTTCAATAAATTTTTCATTTATACTTGTTCAAAGTGATCTCCACAAATATGTCATAATGCAACAATTCCACAACCAAAATTTTGGATTTCTATCTCCTACTAGGATCAATTGCTTCCTAGCATGGAAACAACAATTCCACAAGAGGAAGTGTGGACCTGCCTCTCCTATTAGGATCAATTGCTTCCTAGTATGGAAACAATTCTTTGTTGTTTCACGTGCTTTCCAAACACTCTATATTCATATAAATGCCAATAGAATGACAATATTTTGTGTTCAACATAATCCGCATGAAATTATCTAACCTCCATTTACCACCCAACTATTCTACTTATCCACTCATTGGTAATTTGGTTTACCTACTAGTGAGTTATTCGTTAACTAGGCTGCAATGAACAAAATGTGAGTCCATGCTTGATATACTTCTCTACTCTCTCATGCTTCCACCAAAAAACTTCTTTCTCCATTGGTGGGGTTGGCCTCTTATGCTATTGCAACTTCTTGGAAAAATCTTTCTCCTTGGGCTTGGGATACATGAAACTCTTCATCCTATTTACTCTTCACTCTCCACAGTCTTATTTTAGTTGTGCAGTTCTTGGGGTGAATATTTGAATGAATTCATCAACAAATTGCTTCTCAATGTCCACTCAACTTGAAATGGTGTCAAAAATTCTTGGCAATGCTATATGGTTTTCTTGACATACTCCTTTTCACCCAGTGCCTTTGAATTGGTTATTGGTTTGGACAATTCTTCTTATAATTCCTCCTTTGAGAACAATCTTTCTTGTGGCATGTGGCATGTTTCTCTCAACAAGATTCCACAACATGACCTTTTCTCCCACATACTGAACATGCCTCTAAGTACCAACAACTGGAAGCACTATGGCCTTTCCTCTTACAACAATGATAAATGAGGAATGTCCTACTTGATGGATACCTCCCTTCCATATTCTTCTTACTTTGGCTGATCTGCTTGCTACTTATTTTAAGTGTTGGTGTACACTAAGTCTCTCCATATTCCTTATCACTTCTCTTCTAGAATCTACCACAATAAGGATGGAATAGGAGTATGATTCCCTCTTCCTTCACTATTTCTCTTTCTTGAGATGAGCAAGGAAACTCTTCCATGTATTTTACCTTCACAAATGTGATCTCGTTGTTCTTGAAATTTTCCTTTCCACCACTGAAACCTAGGCCTTCTTGTTGGAACCTATGTTGAGATACAATAGGGATTATGATGGATTTCCTTCTATTTCCTAGCCCTTGTCCATCGTAGCTCACTTTTGTTAACAATTTCAAACCAATTCCTTTGGTATGCTTTTCAAGTTCACCAAAACACTCTTGAAAAATGTTTAAGGAAGGTGATATTATCATAGTTGTCTTGGTCATGGTGTTTGTCTTAGCAATCTCAATGAAAGGTGACTTTGATTCCATGGTCTCTTTGACACCTACTTGTAGATTTTCCAATGCTTCTTCCTTCTTTTCCAACTCTTGCTGCAACTGATCCATCTTCTAAGTGAGCCTATCCTCATACCAACTATTCATTCAAATGATATTTTGTCCCAACTGCACAAGATGCACTCTACACTTTCCATAGTCTACCATAATCGTAGTGAGGGATTCTTGGTGTTCATCAAATCACTTATTTAGTAATGGAAACAGTTTGGTAGAGATATCAAGTTTTTATCCATCTCTGTCATTCTTCGACCATACATCCGGACCTTCTCCTTCAAGCGCTTGTTCTTTGCTTAAAGCTGAACATTGTTAGCCTATAAATATTCCAACATTTTTCTCTTTTCCTTACCCACAATGCATCTATGTTCTCTTCAAAGTTCTGATAGTTGCATCACATTCAATGATTCAACTTGGATTTAATACCTTATGATCTATAAACAAGGGACTTATAGCCCACTTGCTTTACCACATGGATAAATACAAAGGATTGCTTCCAATAACTCACATACCAAATTCGACATAGAATTTAACATCGGTACCATATATATTTTACCATAGAAATCCATTGAATGTTACTGTAAATAAAATTCCATTATAACATGATAAAATCACACACATAATTGATAGAGATATTTTACCCTACAAACCCAAATGGGAAAATGAACACTTAAATGGTTGCGCAATCTTATTTCAACAATCTCATGTTACAATGCCACTTGAGGCTCCCGCAACATCCTTCTCTCTTGGCCAAATAAATCCCTTTGTGACACTAACTACAAGAAGATATAGGAGATATGGGGCAATGAGAAGGCCAAGAAACCGACCTTTCATTTCCCATTGTTTTTTTTTATAACATAGTTACTGGCTTGACATGAACTCAAACCTCAAAATGAGAACTCTATTTTAATTCTTTTTTAAATTAGCATTAAAAAAATTCTCTTTTTATAAAAAAATATAACATAGTTACTAGCTTGACATGAAATCTAAACTCAAAATGAGAACTCTATCTTAATCCTTTTTTAAATTCTCATGAAAAAACATTTATCCTTTTATAAAAAAAAATGTCTCTTTACTTTTAAATTCTTGTTTAACAAAAAAAATCTCATTAATTTTATTTTTTTCTTAAAGAAAAACATTTTTAGTTTTTATTTTTTATTTTTAATTTAAAACGTTCCTACTTAGTTTTTTCAAATTAAAAAAAAAACAATTTTCTCCTTACTTTCTCAAATTTAGGCTCAAAACAAAAGAATATGTGTTGTAAATAGCACCACAACTTTATTTGAGTGTTGATTTTGAAGTTTTGGTTCATAGTGGCACAAGTTGCTAGGCAAGTGTATCAATTTGTGTAATTTTAACCTCGAAATAAAAAAGGGGTGCTAGTAGGAGCACCATTTTTTTTATTCAAAGATCAATTTTAAGGTTTTTTTTCGCAGTGATACTAGTTGTCAATGTTACGGTTGTTGGGCCTCTAAATTGATCGTCTTTTACCACTAGTAAAACCCGTTTTAAACTTATTCTATCCCTCATTTTTGCCTATTTATCTCTCGCATCAACCTAATAATGTAGGATTTTGATGAACACGTTACTATAAACAACTAATCTAAACTTGTCATTAATTGTGACTATTTCCATTGTTTTGTCAACCCAGGAAGATGATTGACTCATTACTAATGAAGTTTTCCTCCAATTCATGATCCTAAAACACAGATAGAGTTCCTACAACATTATCATTATTTCTCATACTTCCACGTGTTCAATGGAGAAATGGGCACATGTATATCATAGTTGAATGCTTCTAGATGATTATCTACCCATCAGATCATGCTCATGTCACATGTGTGAGTCTCCAAGTGCTTGGTCAAAGCTATTATCTAATTAATAAGTAGTTTACAAGATGCGATTTTTGAGCTGAAGAAGAGGAATCGCGAAAAATGAAAACATGGGTTTTGTGCATAAATGTCCAAATTGGTTAAAATAGAGGTTGATTTCCAAGATTCCAATTATTTTGAGAGATAATCCCAGTTCTTTACTGTAGGTTTATCTAGATTTTATATATCACTGATTTCCTCAAATTGTCAAATTAGTTTTAACAAGTTCTAAGCTTGGGGATTTGGCTCCATTGATATTATATGTATAAATCGGAGCTCGATAAGACTGAGAAGGGTCATATATGCATTATTTTTTAATAAGGATTAAGGAAACATTACTTTTTCTTTGTACTGTCCAACTTTATATATTAATAAAAGAGAAATCAAGCTAATGTTTGGAGGTAGATTTATGTGAGCATGATCAATCTTTAGTGCTGCAATTCTCTTGTAGCAGGAAGCCAGCTGGGAGGGCCCCTCAACTTGGCCAATGCTTCAATTTAGTTCTTTAACAATAGATTAATCTAAGAATATTTTTCTTTCTTTGCAAATTGTAGATATATGTAATTAATTAAATGCTATATTATTAGTTGTAGATTTTATTCATTTACTTGCAGCCTATTGTTCATGAGTGAGGTTCCATTTTCGAATCTCTTGAACACTTGACCATTGAGTAGGTGAAATATTGGGATTGGTTCCATTGGAGAAGCCTTGATACTATTGGCTCAACTATCACATCTATTAGATTTAAATTTGGAATGCTTTACATGCCTTGGTTTATTTTTACAATTGCAAGAATAGTTTTTCTTGAAGGTGGGAATGAGATTACATGATGGTTAGAACTTGTTTGAGTGAAAAAATGTAGCCTACACTAGCAGAGTATTTTCTTTTTTTGGTGCCCAATCAATGAGTTTCTTGTGATTTGCTAGTTTCATTTCATTAAATTGAGAATGTTCCTTTTCATAGATTATATAGTTTCATGTTCGAGTCTATGTACATACATTGTTGGCACCTCTAATATTACACCCATGGATTGATAATTTAGTGATGAGAAATTAAGCCAATTAATTTTCTTGGCATTTTTGGCATTGTTGTCAAAGAGGTGCTACAAAGGATTAGAGCATGGGTAGGTTATTTTCACAAGTTTTTGTTTTGTAGCTATAGTTGCAACTTAGAGGAGGAGAAGCCTGTAAGACACAAAGGCACCCTTGCTTCATAAATTCAGAGGGGGATTCTAGCTATACATATTCACTTTGGTGAGATTCTAGCTATACATATTCACTTTGATGAGTTTCTTCAAAGCCCTGTTGTTTCCTTTTATGCAAGTGTGTTTTATTTTGTTTTGATTCATGGAAAAGAAAAACCTAACTCATGTCAACATATAACTTGGTGACATCAGGGTCTTAGTATTGTGACAATGTCCAAGTACATGATGAGTTTTTTTTTGAAATTGTTTTTTGGCCAAATTTATTCCTTTAAAGTTTTCTTTTGGAGCTGTAAGAACCCCCATACTACTAATCCATTTATAAGTAGGAGCTCCAGATCAACCAAAAGAACTAAAAATGATTAGGAACTTGTTGAGAAAATGAGGAAATTATATTACAAGGATCGTCTCAAATCCTTTCCCACACTCCAAAAATGTCACTAAGGATGAATCTACAATCCAAGAAGCAATAGTGGAACTAAGGATTCATGCACCACAAGAGGAGAACTTAGAATTTTCTTCTAGTTATCCTTATCAACATCTAGAAGAGATATAAGAATAGTGGAACACAACTGATGAAGATAAACACTTAGAACCAAAGATCAAAGAATTTTTGGCATGCCTATAACCATATCCCTTGTATATTCCGCAGTGTGATGACCAACCTTCCAAATATCATGGCATGAAAATCAAAGAGTATTATGGAAACAAATACTACATTGAGACTTGGTTCCAAATAATGATTAGGTCGTGGCATTCCTCCATTCTCCAACACTTCTTGACATCATACTCACTAAATCAATTGGCCTTTCATATCCCGGTACTCATCAAGGTATACTTTTCAAATTTGGATATGATTTTAACAAAGATCTTGTTGTATAAATGGATGCATTGGAAATAATCCTACACTTGAGAAAATTCTTTTTTTTTTCAAGTAAAGTATAATAGTGTAAATAAATGAATAAAATAGTAAAGAGAAAAATAAGTTCAATTGTGAAAACTAGTTCACTAGGTAGTTGGACATGAGTTTTTCTTGAAAACCAAGCAACTAGTGGGTAAAAATCTCAATAAAGTTCTTCAAGTTAATGTCGGTTCAATTTTTATGGTTTTTCAAATTAATTATCTTTTATGCTTGTTTCAGATGATGTGGGATTCCCCCATATTCCGACAAGTCTCATTCCATTGACTCCAACACATGGGATCGAGATTAGAGATGTTTATAAGTACCTTGAGACATGCATGCCTTAATGGCACGTTCTCTCTCTATCATCAAGGGAATACATTAATGTCCCTTGATTGATGGATTCTCTAGGTGTTTGACTCCAACAAATCCATTCACACCAAATAGAATGTACTTTTGTACCTTGATTTCCATCAATATTAATGGTCAGTCATCTTGCATTGGTTAACGGTTTGCATTATTGACTGATAATCCAATGATCTCTTTATATGGTGGACTCCAAGTAAATTTATTCACATAAATTGACTTACATGAATAGGGGATATGGTTGAAGACTATTTACTTTTATGATATCAACAATAGTTGCAACAATCAATTTTCCTAAAAGTTTTAAAACAAGAACATGTAGACAAGATCCTTATCTACATTTCATATACATTTCTTCCATAACTATCAACATCAACATTAGTATCTTCAACATTAGCATCATTTTGTTTTAGCAGTCTTTGCCATTTCATATTGCACAAAATGAAAATATTTATAGTTCACTACTTCATTCATGTGCAATATGAAAATATAAATAAAAGAATAGGTTTGTTGGCCATCTATTTACCTCATTGATCAGCTTAGATAACATGGGAAAAATAGAGTTTTTAGAGTCACATTTTTTTGGACTTTCATGATCATATTCAAAGTTCGATTCTCTCCTTGTATTTAACAACCAGGAAATTCAACGGAATAATATTGCAGAAAACCAACTACAGATTTCTACATTTCATTGTCATCATCCATGTTCTAGTCATTTTATGAATCTACAAGCAATCCTGTAACAACCAAGCAATCTTGTAACCACTTTTCTCGGTTATTACATGATCCCATATCAGTCATCGAAAGTCATGTATCAGCCTACATTTGATTCCAAGTCTAGTTCTTAGCTTCAATAAGAATAGTGAGCTTCAAAATGAAAGGCCAAGGTTTCCCAAGAAACTCTAAACTCTTATCTTTGACGTCCAGATCAGTTTTCACCAACAACAATAATTGATTTCCTATTTCGAGATTGGTCCTAAATGTTCATATCTCGTCATCATCTACTTCCAATAGTCATCACCAAAATCCTTTTGCATCCAGTTTCAAACTACACTTTGTAGGCATCGTTCTAGTCCAACATTTGGTTGCATAAAATATACAAAGGTAAATTAAGGTAAGGAGTTGATTTTTAATTTTTTCCAAGTTAAATAAAACATGGTAAGTCATATGGAAATTAACTTATGAGATCTTGATTATAATCTAGGTAACATTTTTTTCTACCCTATCCTCATAATAACCCCCTACCAATATGATTCTAACCTGTCACCTATCCTTTCGCCACTCTTGCATATCATTACAAACAAACCCTCCATTATCATCGAGATCGTGTACCTGCATGACCAATGATATTTCGTTCTTTATCATAATAATAAGATTGTGCTCATTTCGAATCACTAACAGAATTCGAAATGAGCTTCTAGATTATCTTCCAAATTTAATTTTGTAACCTTCTAACACCACCTTCTAATTTTGTGAACTACTAAACCACATCCCATAACTAATTCCACCTAAATCACTTTCATACTCACCCATTACTAATAGAAATATTGTTCAAATAAAAGTACCCAACATAACTGTACATGCCAGAGCATGCAATACAACAGAGAAGCAGCCTGGGCATCTGCATTGAGTTGCTTCATGTAACATAGGAATGCTTCTTGAATATCAGGGTATTGAAGGCGATTTTGAATATTAATAGAGAAGTTTCATGGGAAGAGGAACTTCGTTGCAAACTTTTTATATTGTGTTCTTCTTTCACCTTTTATTTTTGAGTATTTATATTGGCTGAAAATTGTAAATCTATGATGAGTTCAATCTCTACAAAATGAAGATAGTTGAATGATTATGAATCCATTTTATAGTAGTTGACTTTGTATTTTGTGTTTTGGGATGAATGTGCTATGATCTCAATATTTGAATAAGGAATTTGATCTCTGTAGAATAATTTTCCTGTATGCATAGCGAAAGAATTGATAGGATTGGCACACATATAAAGGATGAATGGAAGATATGGCGTTGTCCACTTAATTATGGCATTGAGGGATTGCAAATATGAGTATGGACGTGTTGAATAATTAATTTATAATTCCCTGCAACATCCACTCCCCTTCAATCTATTTTTTTTATCCACAATTTTTCCGAACAAGTCCTGCAATCCACGTTGCTTTACATACTCTATTTTTCATTTGCAATTCTCTTCCAAACCCCCTCCAATTCTCCATCCATACGACTTTTTCCTCCCATACTCATAATATTGTGCCTCAAATCCAATTTTGTAAATAACCATTGTTGTCCATTGATTGCTTGCAAACCCTCCCAATTCACAATTTTTTTTTTTATAAATGTTGGATAATAGAGGGTTTTAACACAAGTGAACAACAACATATATGTTTATCTATCCCATATCATTTTTGTTTGTTTATAAAACATATATCATACAAAAACAAAGTGATTTCCTTATTATAGGTGCCTCATTCCTCATTCACAATTTGGATTGCATCCATATCCATCAAGACAACCTGCAATCATTGGCCAAAAGCTCAGTTTTACTTTGTTTTCATGAAGAAACACATCAATGCAAGCATGGGAGAGATGCAACTTATAAATAAAGGTATTTGGAGATGCAACTTGTAAGAAGAAATATTTTGATATTTTTATTCAACATTATACAAAGGAAATGGATTTGGGTGATGACCATATTTCCTTTTTAATAAACAGATCAATTATCTATTTGGAAGTGGGAAAGTACGAAGAATGCATTAAATACTGTGACACCTATTATGGGTGATCTTGAAAACAATGCAGAAAATAATGAACTCCCAAAACAAACTGTATCTTCAAGCATTCCAAGTAAGCCATTTATGTCAAATAAGAAGACTAAAGAAATTAGGAAGCTAAAGGAAAAAATTGGTTAATTCAAACTAATTGATAGTCATTTGAAGAATGAGAATAAAAATTTAAAAGCAAGGAATGTACAGTTATAAGAAAATATTGAAAAATTGGTTGTTCACACATGCTTAAAGGAGGTACAAGGAAACTTGAATCATGATCATACACAATCAACCTCTAACAAGGAAACATAGGGAAGAAAATAAGGGGAAGCCATCCAACTCCAACATCTCCATAAGTAACATAGATGACCAATTTTGATATAGTTTTGAATCAGAATATTGATTTTCTTTGCACTAGGATGTGCACTATGTTTGGCATGGGGGGATGTTGGGCCTTTAAATTGACAGTCTTTTACCCTTAGTAAAACCCTTTTTTATCTTTTTCTATCCCTCCTTTTTGCCTAGTTAACTCTCAGATCAACCTAATACTGAAGGATTTTGATGAACAGGTTACTATGAACAAATAAGGTAATTTTTTCATTAATTGTGACTATTTCCATTGTTTTAGTAGCTTAGGAAAGTTATTTATTGACTCATTACTAATGAAGTTTTCCTCCAAGTCTAGATCTTGCAACACACATAGAGTTCCTCCAGCACTATCATTGTTCCTCATACTTCCATGTGTCCAATGGAGAAATGGGCACATGGATATCATAGCTAGACGCTTCTAGATGATTATTTACCCATCCGATCATGCCTATGTAACACGCGTGAATCTCCAAGTGCTTGGTCAAAGTTATGGTCTAAATTAATAAGCAATTTACAAATATATAATTTCAGATGTGATTTCCAAGATGAAGAAGAGGAATCGCCAAAAACAAAAAAACAAGGGTTTTGTACATAAATGTCCAAATTAGTTTCCATGTGGGTTTATTTCCAAGATTTGAATTGGTTTGCGAGATAATCCCTATTCTTTAATATGGGTTTGTCTAGATTTTATTTTATATATGGCCATTTTCCTCAAATTGTCAAATTAGTTTTAAAAAGTTCTAAGCTTGGGGACTCGGTTCCACTAATATTTAATGTATAAATTGGAGCTCAAGAATGAGAAGGGCTGTATATGCATTCTTTTGTAATAAGGATTAAGGAAACATTACTTTGACTTTGTAATGTTGAATTTTCTGTATTAATAAAAGAGAAATAAAGATGATGTTTGGAGGCATATTTATGTGAGCATGATCAATCTTTAGTGTTGGAATTATCTTATAGCAGGAAGCCAACTAGGAGGGCCCTTCAACTTGGCCAATGCTACATTTTATCTATTTAACAATAGAGTAAGCTAAGTATAATTTCCTTTCTTTGCAAATTGTAGATAGATATAATTAATTAAATTCTAGATTACTAGTTGTAGATTTTATTCATTTACATGCAACCTATAGTTCATGAGTGAAGTTTTTCTTTCAAATCCTTGACCATTGAGTAGGTGGAAGATTGGTATTGGTTCCATTGGAGAAGCCTTGATGCTATTGTCTCAGCTAGTACATTTATTAGATTTAAATTCTGAATGCTTTATATGCCTTGGTTTGTTTTTGCAATTACAAGAATAGTTTCACTTGAAGGTGGGACAAGATTACATGATGCTCATGACTTACTTGAGTGAAAAAATGTAGGCTACACTAACATGGTATTTTTTTTTTCTTCCCAATGAATGAGTTTCTTGTGATTTGCTAGTTTCATTTCATTAAATTGAGAATGTTCCTTTCCATAGATTAGATAGTTTCATGTTCGAGTCTCTGCACATACAATTTTGGTACCTCTAATCTTATTGTTGGTTGTGGAGCCTGATTATCTTTCTGATTCAGAGGTTTGTTTCAGTCATGCTTGGACCCCATTCCCTAATGGGGTGTGTGTGTGTTGGGGGCGGGATTTCTCCCCCACAAATTTTTCTAGGGGGGTCCAACGGGGGGTGGCGACAATTTTTGTATTCCCCCCCTAGCGGGGGATTTGGGGGTAGCACCCCTGAAGCGAAATATTGAGAAATATTGCCTTGTAAAATATTGTAATTTCATAGTCAATATGGACCGTTCATGATAAGGTCGCAGATTTGATGGTAGAAGTTATTTTAGGGTTTTTTTTCCCTATAAGGAAACCCTATTTTATGAGGGAATTGTATTGCGACTGTGTATGTGTGTGAATATTATATTCTGAGAGAGGAGATTGTGATAGAAAGAACAAGAAGTTACAACGGGTGTGTTGTAGGTTGTATCCCTTCGTTTTGTTGGATAATAAAAAGGAAGGCCTTATCAATTTCTCTGGTGCATGTAGCCCACACTGGGTGAACAACATATATCTGTGTCTCTATTGTATTGTGTATATTCAATGTTTTATTGTGTCTCTATTGTATTGTGTATATCTATGTCTTTATTGTATTGTGTATATATGCGATCCTTTTTTTCTAACACTTACACTCCCTCATTGGTGATTTAATGATCAACAATTCAGATAATTATTTTCTCGACAATGGTTTCAAACAAGTTGTAATTTTAACCACGAAAAAAATGGATGCTACTAAGAGCATGCATTTTCATTTTGGGGATCAACTTTAAGGTTTTTATTTGCAATATTACATATCATAGTTGTAAATTTTGTAATTTTAACCTAAAATAAATAGGGACCACGCGTAGAACCACTTTTTCAAACGAGGGTAAAAAAAATGTCTCAATGCAACATCTAAAAACACGAGAGCTCTTATCAAGTTGTTAACTATGTTTTATTTAACTCTTTTTTTTTTTCTATATTTTTTGTTCTTATTTACATTTACTTTTTAATATTTTCATTGTATTTTATATTTTATCTAACCTTCATTAATTTCCAAATTACACTTAAGCACTTGTCTTACAACCATTCACTTGTCTAGATTCATTTTGGATTAGCCCTTATTTTGGTTATTGTAAATACTCTTCTCATGGCTTCCATTGGGATAGTTGTAAGTGGCACTACAAAGTGTTGATTATGCTTTGGAATCAGTCATTTGCGTTGTTTTTTCTAATGCAAACTCTCGAATTATGGCTACCATTATAGCAGCCATTGGTGAAACTATAGATCATTGAATGTGCATGGGTTCATCATTGAAGGCAAGGTATTGTATTTTTATGGTTATTGATTTTACCCTTCACCATTGGCCTTGAAATCCAATCCCGAGTCAAATTAACTTTTTCTTATTATTCGATTTCATTTGAGTTAGATTTAGGCCATCTCATAACCACCTTATGTTAGTAGAATACATAGTCCTAGTTTAATATTATCTCAATTGCTGTATTATTGAGAGGGGGGGTGAATCAATAATAGATATTTTTAATCCTTTTTAACCATAGTATATAAATTTTGTTTAACTTTATGATCAATTTACCAATATCATTCAACAAGTGTAGAATAAATAAGCCATGAACAATGCGAAATCATACACATACACAATACACCAGTATTTTTACGTACAAACCCAATGCGGGAGAAAACTGCATAATACTTTTTCTTATATGTATTTAAGAATTACATTCATTGGAAGCACCAAATTCTTTTGTTTTCTAGCTACAACTAGAAGCTGGCTCCAACCCCCTATATTTTTAGGATACAACCTAAGGGAATCTCCAACTCCCCAATTTTATGGCTCCAACCCCCTATGTTCTTCGGCTACAACTAGAAGGTGGCTACAAACACGTATCCTTGCCCAGTCCAACCTCCCTGAAATATAATTGTCAAATAAATGTTGAAACCACTGCCACATTGTCACTGTGAGATATACCACTATAAACATGTACTAAACTGTGCCAACAACCTGTAACCAACCTTTAATCAACCTGTACTAGTAATCAACATGTAAAAAAAAGTACCAATAGGTACATGACCTCTATATGTTTCATATCGCGTATGTATGTGACCTATCTATATTTCAACCTGTGTATGTACGCGACCTATCTATATTGTAGCCTGTGTATACCTTCATAAAGATAGGGTTTTCACCTTTATGAAACTCAACCATTTTTATCCTCTATCACATCAACATGTAACCTGTCACTGTGTCCAATTTGTAGTTGCTCCCTATGCATACACCATCATACATATCCCTTAACCAAGTGCATCTATGTCTCTCTTGTCTTGTTCCATACATGTGTATACAATCCTTCTCAAGTGTAATAACCCTCTCATGGAATAGAAATCAAACCCTCACTCATATGCAACCTCAAACTACACCAAAAACTTAACCAACATATCAAAACCAAAAACCCTCAACCATGTACCAAGAAATACAAGATATGCCTCAACACTCAAACCAAAAATATGTAACAATGATGAATACCAAACATACCAGTGTTGTATTTCTGTATATCTAGCTCATACAATAAGTTCCATACAACCAACAACCTCTCTAGGGAAATTCCTCAAACTCCCATAACCGTAACTCATGTAGACAACAATATCCAACTACACATAAGAATATGACATACCTTTTGAGCTTGTAGATAGATCTGTTGTACTTGATCACTGTAGACCTTCCTGGGAACTTGCTTTCAGACTCTGAGAACCTAACACCCTTAACAACTCAATATTTCATGTATTTTCTCAACTTTACATGACCTGTTCTTCTTCATCCCATGTATGTACCCACCCTAATCCAATCCATCCTGCTAATGTATGTGACTTCATCCATTGCGGCTTATTTACACTTAAAAAAATAGGGTTTTTCCAGTAATTCTACAACTCTGAAACTTTCACCGTCAACCCTCCTTTGCTACCTCAAACTTGTGTAACTTTAGATGTATCAATGAGTACCTACAATAAAATTTTCACAAATGATATATATTCAATGTGCTCATTAGGTGCAAATAAGAGACCCTTCTCTCTTATTTATACCCTCCAAGTAGCTTCCTCAAGGGGTTACCTTCTAACTAACTTTACCCAACTTCTTTTAGGGATAACCCACTTCTAATCACTTGTCCACTTAGAACCACTTTTTCCACATATAGTAAACTCATCACTTCAAGTTACAACTATTTTTTTTTAATTATTTTCTTTTTCTAACAACTTAACTCATGATTAACTCCTAGTTACAACCACTTTGAATAGTAAAATTCTTTTAGGAGATTCTAGAACAAATTGACTTATTTGACCTTCTAGGGGCTTCTAGATACCTCATGAAGGTTTTCCAACTTCACAAGGCCATAAATCTTTAACCATGAGGGGTTATGTGACATTTCAGATATCATTGGAAATTGCATGACATGTAATATCCATCTAGAATAGTCTTACCTACATATACACTAATATTCATGTCTTTATACCTCAAACAACCTTGAGTTCCTTAACCATGCCACTAGGGATACCAGAATGTGCTACCAGACTTGCTTCAAGGGTTGACATCAATGAAAACCAACCCAATTAATCAACAGTATCCCCCTTTGGCATTGATGAAAACACTCTGATGCAACAATGAAGTCATATCACTCATGCTACCCCTGCAACCATCACTCCCCCTAGAATCATGCCTCTATTCTTTCTCTCCAAGAATCTAACTCTCTATCCATGCATCTGAGAAATATCTCCCCTTTTAAAATCAATGGCAAAGGTAACTTCCTGTCGGGGGTGCTCCCCCTGACTAAACTAAATTTTCAATGGGGCTGCTCCGCCTGGATGAAATCTCCCCAAAATGAATTGTCCCCTTTATGGTGCTTCCTCGTGTAAATATAAGACATATAAAAATAGCTTTCAAAATTATTTGTGGGGTATAAACTATTCCAAGTTTCTGACGAATATGCCCAAAGCATTCTCTTGGAAACAGTTTTGTAAAGATGTCTACAATCCGTTCTTTAGTCCCAACTGTTGAATTACTGAGAGGGGGGGGGGGGTGAATCAGTAATAA
>JASDQU010103331.1:388189-408849 GCA_032191745.1 Picea mariana | reverse complement strand
CACATACACAGTACACCAGTGTTTTATGTGGAAACCCAAATCGGGAGAAAACCACAGAATGTTTTTTCTTATATGTCTTGAAGAATTACATTCATTGGAAGCACCAACTTCCTTTGTTTTCCAGCTGCAACTGGAAGGAGGATCCAACCCCCTAGTTTCTCAGGCTACAACCTGAGGGAAGCTCCAACTCCCCAATTCTCTTGCTACAACCAAAAGGAGGCTACAACCCCCTATGTTTTCCAGCTAAAACTGGAAGGTGGCTACAACCACCTGTCATTTCCTCGTCCTACCACCCTGAAGTAGAAGTAAAATGATGGAACCACTGTTAACCTGTCACTGTGAGATATACCACTGTAAACCTGTACCAATAAATATGAACCATGTATCAACTTGTACCTCAACGTGTAAACAACCTGTACCATAAACAAGTGCATCAAACATGCACCGACATGTACTAAACAACCTGTAATCAAAATGTACCATAAACAAGTCCATCAACCATGCACCAACCTGTATCAAACAACCTGTAATCAACCTGTACCATAAACAAGTGCATCCAACCATGTACCAAGTATGTGCCAATCATGTGTCAACTACTCATCAACTATGACTCATCAATATGTACCAACATCATCAACTATACACCTCATGTATGTGCCAACTCATCAAGTACTTGTCTCAACCATGTAACTCAACCAAAAGCCCTCATCAATTTCATCATCCAAATATGATTTGTAGCTCTGTAATAGAACTGGTGTATATTATCACATTCCTGCAAACCTTTCCTAACTTTAACAATAGGATACTAGCATTTTCATCAAACTTTTCTTTAGTCTCACATGCCTAGTTTTGGATTAGTCAACAACCCTAACTTGAAGTAATCATAACTTTGTACCTGTAATGTATAAAGATATGAAACTGATACACAATGTTGGTCAGTGTTTTTTATGCAATTCCTCCAAGTGTCACTACTTATAACCTCTTAGAAAAGGAGTTGTAGCAAAAATGACATACCTTGCTGAATTCTAGCTTATTCTAGAGAGCGACCTTGTAGAGCATTCCCTGCATGGAATATTTGTTGAATTCATCTAAAACAATTAAAAAAGCTACTACAGACTGTAATATAACCAACACATTTGGTATCATGGAATTTGGATCTATTATGAAGAAGTTATGACATTTTTACCCGAAACACCTATTTTTGACTAGTTTCAGGACTACCCACAAACCTTATTTTCCATGGACTGCAACTCCAAAAATACAATGACCCACAAGATGAATTTTTTACCATAGATACTTAGATATGTTTTATCAGTGGAATAACAATTTCATGGTCTGAATCATTATAGGAAACAATTTATAGCGAAATGGTGAGATGACTTGTAAATAACATAACTTAGAAAGCACCATCAAAAGAATTTATCCTTCCTTTCATTTCGGCATTATTTTTTCACCTTCACTCAAAATTCCAGTTTAGATATTCTTGATTACCTTAGACACCTATAGATATTAAATATGCTCAAGCGTGTGTTAAATGAGAGAGCCTTTCCTCTTATTTATACTCTCAAAGTAGCTTCCTTAAAAACATCTTCTAGGTCACTTGGCCGACTCTCCTTATTTTAGGGTTAACCCATTTCTAATTTCTCCATTAAAATTATTGTTGAAATAATTTATTTTGTATTCAATTTGAATTGTAATACACTCATCACTTCACTTTATTATTTATCCTTTAAAAATCTCTTAAACCACTTTGACTACTTTGACCTTTTGGGGCTTCTAGATGACATATGAGGGTCCTCCAACTTCGTAAGGCCATAACTCTCAAACTGTGAGGCGTTATGTGACGTTCCACATACCACCAGAAATGGAATGACATGTAATATCCATATAAAATAGTATTATCTTAAAATATATCATAACTCATATCGTTACCCATCAAACAAACTTGGGTCCATTACCCAAACTCGGGGTCTCCAACTTCTCACGACCATATCTCTCTAACCGTGAGGAGTTATGTTATGTTCCACATACCACTAGAAATGGAATGACAAGAACTATCCATATAGGATAGTTTACCTAGAAAATTCACTATCCTTCATCTCATTATTCCACAATTAAGCATGGGTTCTCTTACTCTACAAAGCGTCTTCCCGTGAGGGCTTTCACCATAAGGGGAACACTTTGGAGTTCATCCATATTTACTTCTTATTAACCATGAAAAAATAATAATGAGTCATATTTACATCAAACAATATTGGGTCCATTACCCAAACCTTTGTGCTATGGGGCTTTATTCAAGGGTTGACATCAATGACAACCAACCTGAATCAACAATCTCCCCCTTTGGCATTGATGGAAACACTCTGATGCAATAATGAAATCATATCACTCATGCTCCCCATGGAACCATGCCTCTGTCCTATACATATGATAAATCTCTCCCCCTTTGTCATCAATGGCAAAGGTATCTTTCCATATGGGGATGCTCCCCCTGACTAAATTGTCCTCTTATGGTGCTTCTTTGTGTACATCTAAGACATATACGATAAGCGTTCAAAAAGAATTCAAAAAGAATTCATTTTGGAGTAGAGATAACTCCAAGTCTTTGGCGAAGATATTCAAAGGCTTCTCGTGGAAGTGGTTTTGTAAAGATGTCTATCATTTGTTCTTTTGTGCCCACATACTCAACTCTGATGTTGTTTTCTGCAACCTATTCCCGTAGAAAGTGATACTTGATTGGAATGTGCTTCTTCTTGGAGTGCATCACCGGGTTTTTTAAGATATTGATGGCACTTGTATTATCACAATATATTGGAATGGGCTCATCATACTCAACCTATATATCTATCAAAGTTTTTTTCATCCAAAGAAGTTGTGTACAACATGTTTCTGCTGCAATATACTCTGCCTCGACTGTAGATAGAGAGACCGATGATTGTTTCTTTCTTAGCCATGATACCAAACACTCAACTAATTAGAATGCTACTCCACTGGTGCTTCGTCGGTCATCAATATAACCTACCCAATCTTCATCTATGTAGGCAATAAGTGATAGATCTTTTCCTTTTGGATACCATAATCAACACTTTTTCTGTTCCTTTGAGATATCTGAAAATCCTCTTTACTGCTAATACATGTAATTCCTTTGGTGCTGCTTGAAATCATGCCACCTATCCAACTGCTTGCATTACATATGGTATATATGTTTTCACATATAGTAGGTTGCCAATCATTGATCTGTATTTCCTCTGATCTGTAGACTTCGAATCATCATATTTTCTCAACTTACAACTGGTTTGCATGGGAGTGATAACTAGTTTGCAATATCCCATTCGGAACCTCTTTAGCATTTCTATGATATACTTGGTTTGAGAAATAAAAATTCCTTGGTTGCTTTGATGTATCTAAAGTCCCAGAAAGAAGGATAGTTCTCCAAGTAACAACATTTCAAATTCATTCTGCATGTCTTTTGAAAATTTCTAGCTTAACCTGTCATCATCACTACCAAAAATAATATCATCAACATAAACTTCAATTAATAAAATATTACCTTGACTTATGCTGATGTAGAGGTTGTTGTCTGCACTTCCTTTTCTTAACCCTGCCTACTGTAGATACTTATCTAGTCTAGAGTACCATGCTCTAGGAGCATGTTTTAGACCATACAAGGCCTTCTTTAATTTACACACATAATTTTTGTTCTCTAACAACTGAAATCCTTCTAGTTGTTCAATGTAGATTTCTTCTTCAAGTTCCCCATTTAGAAAAGACGATTTTACGTCCATCTGATATACTTTAACATTTTTGGAGCATGCATAAGCTAAAATAAAATGGATTGCTTCCATTCTGGCAACTGGGACAAATATCTCTTCAAATTTGATTCCTTCAATCTAAGCATATCCTTTACATACCAATCTAGATTTGTTCCTTGTAACCTGTCCATCTTCATTCAATTTAAACCTGAGAACCCATTTTGTGCCAATCACATTCTTATTTTTTGGTCTTGGAACCAATTCCCAAGTGTCATTTTTCTCTATTTGATCCAATTCTTCATCCATGGCCTTATTCCAAAATTCATCCTTGTTGGCTTCTTCAAAATAGTTTGGTTCAATTGTAGATAAGAGTGCTAGGTGTGTTTGTTCTGGTGAACGGATTTTTTTCTTCTAGTCTCAACTCCTGCATCATTGTTTCCAATAATCTGATCTGAAGGATGATTCTTCTGTACTCATTTGCTAGGTGTCTTTGGAGATACTTTTTGAACTTTCTCTTCTACTTCTGTTCGGATTCTCTTTATCTTCATCTTCCTCTTATACTTTTTTTTTCATCTTCTTCCTCGAAAATTCATTTCATTGATTTGTTTTCTTCTTCCTTTTTGTTCTGGTCTGCCTGTTTCATCAATTGTCACATTGATGCTTTCCACAACTTTGTTTAATATTAGGTTATAACACTTGTATTCTTTCCTTGTACTTGAGTAACCAACAAGTATTACCTTGTCCATACGAGAGTCAAAATTTTCCATTTGTCATTATACTATCAAACTGTACTTCTGCTAACTGATTGTTTTGAATATTTCTTTTCAAACTCTGCAAGCTTCTCGAAGGATGGTTCTTTGGCCTGTCATAACTATCGCATAGAATCACCCTATTTAATATTCATATTACTTGGGAGTCTCCAAGACGGATGGCTCAGAAAAATTCCTCCTCTGATGTATATTCATCATCATCTTTATTGGTAGATTCATCATCATCTTCATTGGTAGATTCATTATATCTCTCAGCTCTGACTTATTTCTTTCTATCTGTGGATTCATCTTTCACTACAATGTTTGAAAGTACAATCTTTTGAAACTGTTCCTTATTTACCTGTCCTTCCTTTCTTTCAGTTATTTTCCAAACCTTTCTGTATTTCACATATTTCTTTTTCTCTGTATAATTTTCTTCTTATCATTTTATTGTCAATCTTGCGATCTCTGGTACATGGTCTTTGGTCACCTGTTCTTCCCGTTTTCTTATCCATACTTTTTTATATCTAATATTGGTATTCTCTTTCATGGAAGTATCGATCATGCTTCTACAATCACTACCTATGTGTCCATAGTTATGACATTTGTAACACTCAATGTTATGTGTGACCACATAGGTACGGTCTGCTTGAACATTTATTTTATAATCCCTACAATCTGCAATCTTATGTCCAAAGTCAGTACAATAAAAACAATGACCATACAATAAATTTTCACACCTGGGAGTGAATGATCTTCTTTTTGGTGTAGTCCTTCTGAATTTTTTCTTTGACTGATCATGATCATGATTGAACCTTCATTGTGGCTTGAACATGGACGGTATTCTTGAAGATTTATCTTCAATAGTTTTCTTAGATTCTGGTTGACCATGATTCCTTCCTTTGAGTACTTCTACATAACTTTTTCTATTTTCTTCATTCTTCTTTTCTAGCAATGTAGAGTGATTCTCTTCATTCTCTACAATTGATGTGGATGTTTCTGTCTCTTCAACTTTCTTGTTGATCTTGACGATTTTGAATTTTAATGTGACAACTTCTTCTTCAAGATTCTCAACCTCTTCTTCTTTCTTCATTATCTGAGACTTCATGACCTCTTCTGTTCTTTTTGCTTCTTCAAGTTGGATTTTCAATGCAATTATTTCTTCTTCCAGTCTTCTCTCTTCTTGACCAAACTCTTCCTCGAGTTGGTTTAAGTCATTGGTTCTTTCCTTGAGATGATCCATCAATATCTTTTCTCTATTTTCTGCGTCTTCCTTTTGGGTTTCTATGTTGGCTTCTAAACATTTATTTTTATATTCTAGAGTTTCTTCAATTCTCATGGCCTCTTCTAGTTGAGCTCTTAAACTCTTGATGACCTGCTAATCCTTTTTAGAACCTTGAACACTTTTCTTTTGCTTCATCAATTCTTTCTTGGATGACTTGTTTTCTTCTCTTTATTTCCTTAGATATTTAATTGCACTGATCAATTTTTCTTTGTAATCAACTTCTGGTTCATCATACTCCTCTTCTGAATTTTTCTGACATAATGAGCATATTTCTTCTTGTTCTGTATCTGCGTCTTATTTGGAATTTTCTGAATGTGCGATGGGTGAAGAGTATATGTCATGTAACTTATCCCAAAGTTCTTTGGCTGATGAACATTTACCAACCTTTTCTCTTACCGGTTTAGGTAATCCTTCCCAGATGAAATCCATTGCTATTTTGTTATTCTTCTTCAATTCCTTCTTGGCTGCAGTCTTTTCCCCTTTTGAACTATCATATCCTGTAACAACTGATAGCCAAATATAATGTCCCTGTGCCTGTAAAAATACTTCCGTCCTTCTACTCCACATCTCATACTTAAAACCGTTATGACCATTAAACATTGGTACTCCATTCTCAGAATAATCCATGATCTCCTTCCATTGGTTAAACTGTTTCCTGAAGGAACCTTGCTCTGATACCAATTGTTGGATTACTGAGAGGGGTGCTAAATCAATAATAAAGAATTTTAATCATTTTTAACCATATAATCCAAGTGTTATATCAATGTAGCATTATCATCTAATAACTACAGAGTAAATAAGCAATGATCAAATGAACAATCATACACATACACAGTACACCAGTGTTTTACGTGGAAACCCAAATCGGGAGAAAACCATAGAATCATTTTTCTTATATGTCTTGAAGAATTACATTTATTGGAAGCACCAACTTCCTTTGTTTTCTAGCTGCAACTAGAAGGAGGCTCCAACCCCTTAATTTCTCAGGCTACAACCTAAGGGAAGCTCCAACTCCCCAATTCTCTGGATACAACCAGAAGGATGATACAACCCCCTATGTTCTCCAGATACAGCAGGAAGGTGGCTACAACCACATGTCCTTGCCCTGTCTTGCCATCCTGAAGTAGAAGTAGAATGATGGAACCACTGTCAACCTGTCACTGTGAGACATACCACTATAAACCTGTACCAATAAATCTGAACCATGCATCAACCTGTACCTCAATCTGTAATCAACCTGTACCATAAAAAATGCATCAACCATGCACCAACCTGTACCAAACAACCTGTAATCAACCTTACCATAAACAAGTGCATCAACCATGTACCAACCTGTACCAAAAAACCTATAGTCAAACTGTACCATAAACAAGTGCATCCAACCATGTACCAAGTATGTACCAGTCATGTTTCAACTACTCATCAACTATGACTCATCAATATGTACCAACATCATCAACTATACACCTCATGTATGTGCCAACTCATCAACTACTTGTCTCAACCATGTACTCAACATATAACTCAACCAAAATCCCTCATCAATTTCATCATCCAAATATGAATTGTAGCTCTGTAATAGACCTGGTGCATATGATCACATTCCTGAAAACCTTCCTTAAATTTAACAACAAGAGACAAGCATTTTCATCAAACTTTTCTTTAGTCTCACATGCGTAGTTTTGGATTAGTCAACAACCCTAACTTGAAGTAATCATAAATTTGTACATGTAATGTATAAAGATATGAAACTGATACAAAATGTTCTTAAGTGTTTTTTATGCAATTCCTCCAAGTGTCACTACTTGGAACCTCTCAGAAAACAAGTTATAGAAAAAATGACATAACTTGCTGAATTCTAGCTTATTCTAGAGAGCGACCTTGTACAGCGTGCCCTGCATTAAATATTTGCTGACCTGATATAAAACAATTACACGTCATACTATGGACTATAATATAACCAACACATTTGGTCTCACTAAATTTGGATCTGTTATGAAAAAGTTACGATGTTTTTACCCGAAACACCTGTTTTTGACTAGTTTCAGGACTAGCCACAAACCCTATTTTCCACGGAGTGTAACTCCAAAAATGCAACGAACCACAAGCTGAATTGTTTACCACATATACTTGGATATGTTTTCTAAATGGAATATCAATTTCATGGTCTGAATCATTATATAAAACAAGTTATAGCTAAAATGGTGAGATGACTTGTAAATAACATACCTTAGAAAGGACCATCAAAACAATTTATCCTTCCTTGCATTTCGGCCTTCTTTTCTTCACCTTCACTCAGAATTCCAATTTAGATAACCTTGGTTACCTCAGACACCTATAGATATTCAATATTCTCAAGTGTGTGTTACATGAGAGAGCCTTGCCTCTTATTTATACTCTCCAAGTAGCTCCCTTAAAAACATCTTCTAGGTCACTTGGCCGACTTTCCTTATTTTAGCGTTAACCCACTTCTAATTTCTCCGTTAAAATTATTATTGAAATAACTTATTTTGAATTAAATTTGAATTATAATACACTCATCACTTCACTTTATTATTTATCCTTTAAAAATCTCTTAAGCCACTTTGACTACTTGGACCTTTTGGGTCTTCTAGATGACATATGAGGGTCCTCCAACTTCATAAGTCCATAACTCTCCAACCGTGAGGATTTATGTGACGTTCCACATACCACCAGAAATGGCATGACATGTACTATCCATATATAATAGTATTATCTGAAAATATATCATAACCCATACCCTTACCCAAGCCTGGGGTCTCCAACTTCTCTTGGACATAACTCTCTAACCGTGAGGAGTTATGTTACGTTCCACATACCACCGGAAATGGAATGACAAGTACTATCAATATAGGACAATTTTCTTAACAAATTCACTATCCTTCATCTCATTATTCCACAATTAAGCATGTGTTCTCTTACTCCACAAAGTGTCTTCCCGTGAGGGCTTTCACCATAAGGGGACCACTTTGGAGTTCATATTTACTTCTTATTAACCATGTCAAAACAATAATGAGTCATATTTACATCAAACAATATTGGGTCCATTACCCAAACCTTTGTGCTACGGGGTTGTCTTCAAGGGTTGACATCAATGACAACCAACCTTAATCAACACCAAGATACTCAACTCGAATGTTCTTCTCTGCAACACGTTCCTGTAGAAAATGATACTTGATTGGAATGTGATTTTTCTTTGAGTGATTCACTAGATTTTTTGAGATATTGATGGTTCTTTTATTATCACTATATATCAAAATGGGATCATCATACTCAACCTGTATATATATTAAATTGTTTTTCATCCATAGAACCCATGTACAACATGTTGCTTGTGCAATATACTCTGCTTTAGTTGTAGACAATGATACATATAATTGTTTCTTGCTTAGCCATGATAAAAAACACTCACCCAAGTAGAACGTTGCTCCACTTGTACTTTTTCAGTCATCAATGCAACCTTCCCTATCTGCATCTGTGTAGGAAATAAGTGATAGATCCTTTCCTTTTGGATAACATAATCACAACTCTTATGTACCCTTGATATATCTAAGAAATCTTGATGCGAAGTATAGTTGAGAAAAGTAAATCAAAGAAAACAAATGTGAACAAAGAGACTAGTAAACCATCATCTGAAAAAGCATCCATGGAATGTAAATAAGATATTAGATCATCAACTAATATTCAACATATTGTAGAACAAAAAACACATTCTTCTAAGAAGAGAAAATAGTTAGATTATTTAGAAGGTGAACTCAAGAAGATATAAAAACCCTCAACTTTTGATGGGGAGTCGAAAACAGGTGAAGAAGCAGAAGCTTGGCTTCTATATATCAAGGAATACTTTCATATTTACAACTAATCCAGTAACATGAAGGTTAGGATGGACATTTATAATTTAAAAGGAAAAACTAGTATCTCGTGGGAAGACTTGAAGCTGACCAAAAGATTGAAAGAGAAAAAAATGTAATCGTCATATTTCAAAAAGTATTTTAAGAAACCGTACCTGTCGGAAAGCTATTATGAGGGAAAGATTAAGGAATTATACAAATTGCGACTAAGAAAAATGTCTATGGAAGATCTAATCAATAATTTTTTAGATCTGTTGCGATTTGTACCTTATATTAAGGAAAATAAAGTAAAAATTTAGAGATTCTTAATATGTCTACCATAGTCTTATAAGGACATAATTGAATTTGAAAATTCTAAAACATTGAATGAAGTCTTTAGGAAACAAAGAAAGTGTTATGACAAATATAAAAAAATATCTGAAACTCCTAAGGCATGGAAATATAGGAAACAAGATAAATTTAATCAATAGAAGAAAGTTTTCAAACCAGATCCTTATCGTAGCATGTGAAAGGGATTTCAAAGGAATGGCTATTCAACTAATACACAACAAGCTCAAGGAGGGAATAAACCAGTTAAATTGGGATTCAAAAAGATATCAGATGGCCCTAGAGAACCACTGAAATGATGGGAATGTGGAGAACCGCATTTATGAAGAAAATGTGCATGCTTGAACCCAATAAATAGAAATTAATTTCACAACATACAGGAAGCTACAACAATTGGAGATGTTGGAAAAAATATACACATAATTAATGATGCTCTAGAAGGGAGACAAGTTTATCATCAGTCAACAGTGGTGTAAATTGAAGTTAAGCTACAAGATAAAAAAAATATCCATATTAATAGATATAGGGGCAAGTATGAGCTACATAACTCCATATTTAGTAGAGAATTGTAGGCTAGAAAAAGTGAAATACTCTAAGTCCTGGTTGGTACAATTAGCCACTAGTACAAAAAGAAAAGTAACTGAATATATTGCTAAGTGAAACATAGAAATAAATGATCAAAATACATATATTAACCTAAATGTGTTACCCCTAGGATCATATGATATTGTTATTGGAATAGATTGGTTGAAATCCCACAAGGTTATACTAAACTGTTATGAGAAGTCTTTTGTGTACAAAGATGAAAATGACATAAACAAAACGATTCAAGGATTAAGAAAACCGGTTTCGATAAGACAGATATCAGCTATGAAACTTAAAAAGTGTGTAAGGAAAGGGTGTCAACTATATGGAATTTAGGTAATGAATATAGAAGATGATAACAACAAACGAAAATTAGAATATTATGTTGTCTTACAAGAGTTTAAAGATGTATTTGCAGAGGAAATACCAAAATTACCTCCAATGAGAGAGATAGACTTCCTTATCGACTTATTACTAGGATCTTATCGAGTGTCAAAGTCACCTTATATGATGAGTATTCCCGAGTTAACATAATTAAAAATACATATACAAGAATTGTTAAACAAGGGATATATTGGACCCAATGTTTCACCATGCAGAGCGCTTGTTTTGTTTGTGAAAAAGAAATATGGGATGCTCAGGTTATGTATTGATTATTGACAGTTAAATAAAATGACAATAAAGAATAAATATCCTCTACCAAGGATTAATGATCTGTTTGATCAAGTGGGGTCAACAAAAATATTCTCTAAACAAGGTCTAAGATTAGGTTATCATCAGATCAAAATTAAGAATGTGTATATTAATAAAATATCTTTTCGAGCACATTATGGACACTATGAATTTGTAGTGATTCTGTTTGGACTTACAAATGCACCAACAACGTTTATGTGTTTAATGAACATCATACTTAGTAAGTATCTAGACAAGTTAGTTTTGATATTTATCAATGATTTTTTGGTTTATTCAAAAACTGAAGAAGAACATGAGGAACACCTAAGAATAGTGTACAAATGTTATGAGAACATAAATTGTATGCCAAATTTAACAAGTGTTATTTCTACCAGAGGAAGATATAATATTTTGGGCATGTTATTTTAGAGGATGAGATAGTAGTAGATCCAAAAATGTTAAAGGAAATTTTAGAATGGCCTATACCCACAAACATTACAGAAATACAATATTTTATGAGTATAACAGGTTATTACAGACACTTTATTGAAAAAAAATCCAAAATCGCTTTCCCTATTACATTCTTACCGAAAAAGGGGGTAAAGTTTATTTGGTCACAAGAATGTGAGAAAATTTTTAATAAGTTAAAAGAACGGTTAACTACCACACCAATTCTTAAGGTCGTCGATCCTTACAAATATTTAACTGTTTGCATTGACGCTAGCAAATAAGGGTTAGGAAGAGTTTTATCACAATAGGGAGACGTGATTTGTTATGGATCACATAAGTTAAAGGATCATGAACTTAATTATGTGACACATGGCTTAGAGTTAGAATGATTGATTCATGCATTAAAGATATGGTGTCATTAATTAATTGGAAGTAAATTCTTGATATTAACAGACAACAATGGCGTAAAGTATTTGTTAAATCAACGAGGATTGAACACACGTTAAGTAAGGTGGCTTGCAATCTTAAGTGAGTTTGATTTTGAAATAAAACATATAAATTGGAAAGAAAATAAAGTTGTGGATGCACTTAGTAGAAAAACATGTGCTATTTATGAAATAACAATTAGTAAATATGATAGTGAATTCAATGATAAAATCAGATCTGTAAGTGTAACGGATGACAAATATACAAACATAAAGGAAAGTCTATTGAAAAATGAAGAAAAATCAATCATAACAGATTTTAAGATCGACAAAGAATGAATTTTTAGGTTTAAAAACATAATTTACATACCGAATTTTGTTGATTTAAAGTTGTTGATTCTAAATGAAATCCATGAAAAGCCTTATTCAGGCCATCCTGAATACCAAAAAATGATTACAACACTATGAAAATAGTTTTATTGGCATAATATGAAATATGATACAACTTACTACATGTCTAAGTATTTAGAATGTCAACAGGTAAAAGAAGAACACCAACATCCAGCTGGTTTGTTACAGCCTTTTCCCATACCAGAGTGGAAATGGGAGGTCATATCAATGGATTTTATTACAGGTTTTCCAAAAACTCAAAGAAAACATGATTCAATTATGTTAGTAGTTGAAAAGTTGAGTAATTATTTTCATTTTATACTGGTAACATCCACTTACAAGGCTATGTATATTGCTGAAATTTTCATGAAAGAAATTTTTAGATTACATGGAATACCAAAAAAATGTGATTTCTGATAGGGATGTTAAGTTTACTTCATGTTTTTGGAAGGCCTTGTTTACAGGTTTAGAAACTCAATTGAACTTTAGTACCAGTTACCGCCCTCAAACAAATGGTCAAACTGAACATACTAATCAAATTATTGAAGACATGCTAGAAATATATGTGATGGACAAACCAACAAAATGGGAAGAATACTTACATATAGTAGAATTTTCTTATAAGAAGGATTACCAAGCCTCGTCCAAAATGAGTGCATTTGAAATTATTTATGGCAGAAAATGTACTACTCCTATTATCTAGGACAATCCAGTTGATAGAATCATGGTTGGACCATATATGTTACAGGAAATGGAGTAGATTGTTAAAAAGGCACGACATAATTTAAAAGTTGCACACGATCGACAAAAAATTTACACATATCAGAACAAATTGCATAAATAATTTAATGTTGGAGATCATGTGTATATGAGGGTTAAAGAAAAAAATATTTCATTGAAACTTGGTAGATGTACAAAACTGACACCAAGGTTTTGCATACCTTTCGAAGTTTTAGCCTGAGTTGGTCTAGTGGTGTATCAACTAGCACTACTGGAAAATTTAAAACTTCATAATGTTTTTCATATATAGTTATTAAATAAATATGTTCATTATCCTACTCATGTAATTGATTGGAACTTATTGCAGGTGGAACCAGAAGGAGAATTCCTAGTGGAACCTTTTCGCATTCTAGACAAGAAAGAAATAGTACTACGAAACCGAGTCATCACATAGGTAAAAGTGCAATGGATGCACTTCAGTCCTGGAGAAGCTACTTGGGATTTGGAGGATGTTATGAGAAAGACATATCCAACTATGTTCCAAGAATGATCAGAATAAGAACTGACACCAAGGAGGGTGTTAAATTCAAGGGGGAGAGTATGTAGTATCCCCCAATAAATTATTTAGTGTTTTTAATATTTTCCTTAAGTGGAAAATTCAAAATTGTAAGTAGTGGGAGAAAACTGACTGCTATTAGTATTACTATTTCGAAAGATATTGACTTGCCAAATGTCCTTATTTGTTGGACAAATGCAAGAGACAATATTTTTATTTAATTAATAAAGGAGATAGAAGCAACAACCAAGTTAAAAAGAGATGGTCATGAATCCATGAGTGGGGAACAAGTTAGAGCTAACAATGGGCATGCAAGGACATGTGTCAGAAGTCAATTTTGGTGATTTACATGCCCTCAAAATCAGGGATTTCCAAAGCTACGAAATTCCCAAGGAGGGAAAAGAGATTTAGGAAACTAAGACCTAGGAAAGAAAGATAAATACACACATGTGGGAGGAAAGACATTGCTTAGAATGTAGAGAAAGAAAAGGAATTTACAATGGAAAATAATAAAAGGATTGTTGTTGAAATAACAGGGAAAAACTGAGAAAGTTGTTGGGTGAGCACTGAGGTGTTAGGAAACAATTGAAGTAACAAAATTTACTATAACAAGAGGCTCATTCACCCTTATGGATTCATGACTAGGATTAGGGGTGAATGGATCAAGTAATTTTGTTGATTCATTCTAAGGCTGGGTGGAACTTGGATACTCCTCCTGTTTTCCCAGGTTTTTCTTGAAATTATCTGTTAAAATTTAATGGTTGAGTTTAATGTTAATGGTTAAATGGTGTAGTATATTACAATATTGAATGTATATACATGTCCACAATTTTTTTCTTTAAAATCAATCTAGATTGAACGGTATTGTATACTAGTGATAGTCGAAATTATCAAATGAATGCATAAACTGGAATTGTTTAATAGCTAGAGAAATAGACCAAAAACTTTCCAATAACATACATAAAAAAGAAGGAATGTATAGTATTATACATAATTTGTATATAATTATTTGATGCTACCCTTTCCAAATTTAGATACTTGAAATAGAATAGAAAACAACACCAAAATCTATGGAGGAAATTACTAAATCCAAGAATTAGAAATTTTACACATACTTCGATAAGAAAGTGTAAATGGAGTTATAGTTATAATTTATATGTTTGAATTATAGTTGAATGACATATAATATTCCATAATTTTAAGATTGATTAATGTCAAACAATGGTAAAGTGAATGGCTTCACTGTTCTTTTCCAATTGTTAACTTAGGAAAGGAACCCGAATACCTTTCCTAGTCTTTCGTCTTCAAGTCACATGTACAATGAAAGTATAACATGAGGAGACTATTAAACAAATAAAATTAATAGTATATTCAACCAAGTAAAAAAAACAAACAAAGAGGAATAAAGAGTCATAAGATAAGTAAATAATACTTAAAAATGTGCGTACTCACCAAGTCCATGTTGTTGACAAATATGTTGCTTCACAGTGATGATTGACACTTTGTGTAAGGGTGGAGGTGAATGAGTATAATATGATGGTGTTCTTTTCCGCTTTTTGACTCCCTTTTCCATTTTTCCTAGCTTGGTAATTACTTGATTCGAATTTTGAGTTTCTTATTGGTTGATCCGATACTCTTTTTCTTTTGGTTTGGTAATTTTTTGAGATGGGTCACTTTTTGGGTATCCTTTGGTAAAAATCAGTTTTTCCAACTTTTTGCATATAAGTTAGGATTTCATTTCCACTTTCTTCACCTTGTTGTATTTTTCTCTTTGCCATAGGATCAACCCCACCAAAGTGCGACGTAGAACCTTCATTGCTTCTCTAGAAGTGTCATGATTAGGTGGTAGAAACTACCTTTACATGGATGCCCTAGGTAGATCCTTGCTACATTTTGGCGTCCGTGCTATTAGTAATGACTATAGGATCGAGAGTCCTTGTTAGTCCTGTCATGATTATAGGATAAATCCTCATTCGTTTGATACATCATCATTATTGGACTTACCCTTGGTACTCGCTAATGAGCACGCTTTGTTTTCTTTCAGGCTCTCTTTAAAATTTGAAAGCAACATCCGACAAGACTATATTTATTCTTTTCGATATTGTCTTTCTTAACTGAGAAAAGTAGCCCCCTAGAGTTTTCTTTAAGCCCTTTTAAAACTCTCTAAAAATGAAAAGATTACTGAGCAATCTTGTTTCCCTTCACACTCGTCAAACTCAAATTTGAAGGCACATTTGTCCGATGGTAGTTTACCCCTTTTCGGTCCAAATGACTAATTTTACGAATAAAGGTATGCTCTAGGAACTTCGGTTCACTAGAAGAGTATTCTCAGGTGTAGGTTTAACCCTTTTTCAGGCCTAAGGGACTAAATATTCAAAAAATGAACATTCTCCTTGGTTTTGGTTTATCACCTTTTTCAGGCCTTGGAGATTACTTACGAAAAAGGAACCCCCCCGTAGTCCATAGTTAAGCTCTTTTCAGACTCCCTAAAATTGAAAAGATTGTCGAGTGACCTTGTCCCTTCACACTCGCTAAATTGGTCCAGAAGAACATATACTGGAATGAGTTTAACCCTTTTTTCAACCTGCAGATTATAGCGGAAAAATGTACTTCTCAGGAGATTAATCTTGTCGGGAGAGTTATCCTCAGTTATTTTTATACCTTTTCGGGCTAAGAAGACTAAACTCAGAAAATGGATGTGAGTCCATAGTTAATCTCTTTTCAGACTCCTTAAAATTGAAAAGATTGTTGAGTGATCTTGTCTTTTTCACACTCGTTAAAATGATTTTGAATAGACATCTTTTCGGTGCAATTTTAACCTTTTTTCAAACCGACTAGACTATCTCTGAAAAAAGTATTCGCTGGGGTCTTCTTTTACGTTTTTTCAAACTCTCTAAATGTGAAAAAACTACCGAGATTACCTTATCTAGGCTCGTAAAAATTACATAGAATGGGTCTCATGCTTCTTTGGTCTAATTCTGGCTCCATGTTTCTCTCAACTGAACCTTTGAAGCATGCCTTATACGCAATCCTTGTAGCACTTCTTGCCTCTATGACCTGACACCTTGACCCATGGAGGAATTTTGCCCGAGTGTCCTTTTATTTCACATGTCTCCTTACTCTGAGCATTAGTATGTTCCTTGCACTTGGAACTAGTATGCTTGCTTGCGACACTTGTTCCTCCTTTGTAACGTAGAATTATTTTATTCTTTTTCAAGCTCTTTAAAAATTGAAAAAGACAAAAAAGTCAAATATTCCAAAAAGAAGGGACGAGAAATATTCATTCTTTTTTCAGTAGCACAGAGAGTCGCCCTTGGAAAAATCACATCCTTTTGTTTGTTCTTCAAGCATTGAGATCTAGTATGACCTTAGGAATCTGTTCTTTCTACATAGAGTTGTCTCCTCCTTCGTTTGGTTACTCTTCCAAACACATGGAGATTTTGCATTTCCTCATGCATCACAAACTTATGTCAATGTCATGCTGCCTGAGTCTGATCATTTTTCATACTTTTGTCCAAGGGAATTTTCAGTCCACCTGAGTTGGCCTTTCTGTAGCTTGTCTCTTGAACTTCATGAGTCAGCCATCTGGAGAGTCCAGTCAAATCCAGATTCTAAATTGACAAAGTTCTCTGCCTGATCATCGAGATCCTCATGTATTTTCCCGACGAGTTGTTGAAAACCCCAGGGTAGTGAGTTATACACTCCCATTATACTCCTCCATGAGTTTTGAAGATTTTGAAGTTGTTTCTTGATGTATGAAGACTTTATATCCAACCATCAGGCATCACTAGCTTCTTGAAGATGAATACTAAACTTGTATATATTCGACTGATTTTGAGATGTAGATCCGCTATGTATTTCTCATGGATACACTTTATATAGTTATTTGACATGGATTTGTAGTGTTTTTTATTGGAATCCATGATTCAGTTCATCCTAAGAATGGGTATTCCTGCCTGAGAGAGATAATTGTTATTTTGCAAATGGCACCTCTCAAACTCTGTCTCGAGCTCACTTGATTCTGTACATTGGTGAAGATATTGTAATGTATTTCGGCCATTATTTTCTCTTATGACCTCACACATTAGGGGGCATCTGTTATATCCCTAAAATGCCCTACTCATATATATATATGAGATTGGCCTTCTTACTTGCATAGTTTGAAAAAGCACTGCGGAGAAGCTCTTCTTAAAAAGTCATTTTTTAGAAGATATACGTGCCCTGTAGCATTACATCCCGTGTACATACGTTTGTTGCACCGCTACAGACTGCGTACATACGTTTGTTGCACCACTACAGACCGCGTACATATGCTTTCTGCACACTAAACAACCCACGTATATTTTCAAAAGTTGCAAAAATTAAAAAAGTTGTAAGGAATTCATTGAAATTCATAGGCTATTGGAAGTTTCCCAACTAATCCACCTGCTATAGCCCGTCACCTAACCAAATAACCATCATTTTTTCATATAAAATGAGGTGTTGGGGTCTCATTTCACATCCAAGCATAAGAACAGTGAAACTCTGCCCAATTTCACTCCCCTTCATTGTCCAAGATTTTGTTACCTTTTGTGAGATATTGCCTCAACATTCCCTCATCAACCCCTTCTCCCTCCATTCAATCCATTCCCTTCCTTTGAGGTGATCAGAAGATTGAGAAAATAGGCCTATTGAAGGTGCACTTGGAGCATTGCAAAGATGACCCGGACCGAGTTTGTGGAACCTGGCCAAAAAATATTGTAAGTTTCAGTCTTTGTATGATTAATAAAAGAATCACATTTTCTTGTCCCAAATGATGATGTTTTGTGTATTTTCATTGATTTATACTTAGCATTTGATATCAAACCCTAACTTGCTAATAGAATAGCATGATTGTAGTCCTTGTTTTCCTATCTTTGGTTGCAGGTCGGCCTTGGGAGGAGATGTGCAGTCGTTGGAACTACATAGCTTGAGGAGATCATCACCAGACACGAGATAAAATGTACAGTTACCTGATATTCTCTCTGATTTCTTTCTTTTCATTTGCTTTAGTATGTTTGGGGCAGAGTAAAGAATATATTAACTTTTAGACAATCATTCGCTTTGTCTACATCTTAATCCCTGGTGTAGTTAAAGGGGGGATTTTTCCTCTAGCATATGGGTTCCTCGCACAAAGAGAGAGTGACCCATCATTAGTTTAATGTATTTATAAAGACAATTCTGATAAGAAATCAATAATGAATATATAAAGAAAAATTATATACTCTTGTAAATATAAATTACAGAAGAAGTAAACAGATGCTAGAAAAGTCACAATATGTTTCCCCGGGGTATAAATGAAGTTTAAATGTGGTTCTTGTAGGAAAAACACAAAGCCTACGAATTTGTAGACAAAAACCATTGTGAAAGAAACCCCAAATCTGAATGCATATAATTATACCCATATATGTACAGACCCAAAATGTGACGATGAGATCTTCTTAAGTAATACGATTTCAAATAATAAAAATCGATGACCCAATGTGAATGGTTGATCAACCTAATAAAACATCTAGCATGAGATCAAAATAAGTAAGTGTGAAATCGATATAAAATTGATGGGTAGTCGTTGATATAAATACATTGGGTTTTCGTTAAATCAATGATAATGTGCAGATAGGGTATTTGCGATATCAATGATTAAATTACAGTGATAGGTTTATAAAATCAAATAGTATGTTTGAATATGGGGTTTTGTAAATACCGTAGGATTGCATTCGAATATGATTTTTCTTTGTAAAACTAAAGACTAATTAAAACCAGACGAGTACCAACAAAGGTTGGCATTTGAACTACCAAGTGACAGGTGAGTAAGAAAAACTTTGACCTCAAACCGGTGTTTAGAATAAACAAGTAAAATATCTACATTAACATGAAAATTAAATAAATCGTGAAGTGAATACATTAACTAACGAAAATTCTGGTGTAATAAACTCTGGAAAAGTGGATATGGGTTTTGTAAAACCAGTAAATTAATTACGGATGGGTTCTTAGTAAAAAAAAGAAAGAAACTAGGGAACATTTACGAAGGTTATGATTGGAACTTCATTATTTATACTGAGAGTTACCACTATAGTATCGAATCATGGGATTTATTATTAATCCTGTGATTATGGGAACATTGGCGATACTAGTGCGCAAATATCGATTTTATGTGCACAATAGTTGAATTGCTACGTGCAGAAATACCGATTTTGGCGATACTTACTCACCTATACAGGAGGTAGGTGAGTAAGTATTGCTTAGTATTAATGAAGTATCAGTTATTAATACGATGATTCTAGACTATAGGTTAGATAAGAAGTACTGATAGTGGATTGGAATAGGTGAACATGAAGTGGATCATCGATCAAAGTGTATGCCCTCGTATATATACTTGCAATTTAATATCACAAGTGAAATACATTATAGACTCTGAATTATATATAACGGTGAGTCTAAACATAAGGTGATAGATGTATATAAATTGAAGATTGAATTAGTGTTAGAATGACGTAAGAATGAACCAATTATATGTTATATATATTCCAACGATTAGAACAGGGTGAAAATCCTCCTTTTTGATAAATTGTGAAGAACAGAGAAATGCAGAGAGAAAAGAACAGTATATTCAAATGTGTGAAGAAGTACAGAACAGAACTGAAGAGATTCAGAAGTCATCTAACAATAGGTAATAGCTGAGCTTATATATGCTCAAAGCAAGACAGAAATAGAAAGTACAACTGTCCAGTACAGCTGGCAGTGTACGGTTAGTCTGTTGAGGATACAATATATTTAACACTCCCTCTTAGACTCAACAGTTACAATCAGCAGCACTGACTATGCCTAAGTGCTGTCTTTGGAAATCAAAAACTGACTT
>JASDQU010103331.1:363190-388089 GCA_032191745.1 Picea mariana | reverse complement strand
CGGTCAAGATGACGTCGGGATTTCTTAAGTGAAGAATTCTCCTGTGCACTTCAGACGACTAATCGTCATGCACCTTCTTGCTGATCCAACGACTGTCGGTCCTTTGGGCAAGATCTGTGGACTGAAACGCTTTCACCTTTTCCGCGCTCTCCTCGTCCCTTTTGGTTTGGTTTCCCGCCTCGGATTTGTTTGCAGGACGAATTGCACGGCTTCAATGGCTGTTATTTGCGCCTGAGATGCGTTCTTTACACCTGTGGAAGAGAAATTTGTGAATCTTTCAAAGATTTGAAAGAATTTCACGATTTCTTCGTGATTTGCTTGAATCTTTGACGGATGAGAACGAGTTCCTTAAATCTTTAACCAGTTCTTCCTTCTGCTTGAATCTTTAACGAATAGAGACGAAATCTTCAAGTTCTTTAAACTTCTTTCGTTCTGCAGCACTTTCTGCATCAATCTTTAACGGTTCTTTGAGAAAATCGTGCAGATTTCTTCTTCTGCTATCTCTGCTTCCTTCGCTAACTTCTCACGACGATCTTTAAAAAGTATTGCAGACAGCTTTCCAAACCTTGTGAAAATTTTGTGACGCGTGCTCTCAAGATCCGTGAGGCTCTACGCTGTGAGGATCGAGTTGCTCTCCCGACTGTGTGAAGAGGCTTACTGCTGTAGCTCTGATACCATGATAAATTGTGAAGAACAGAGAAATGCAGAGAGAAAAGAACAGTATATTCAAATGTGTGAAGAAGTACAGAACAGAACTGAAGAGATTCAGAAGTCATCTAACAATAGGTAATAGCTGAGCTTATATATGCTCAAAGCAAGACAAAAATAGAAAGTACAACTGTCCAGTACAGCTGGCAGTGTACGGTTAGTCTGTTGAGGATACAATATATTTAACACTTTTTAGAAACTAATGAAGATATATAGGCAAGGGATAAGTATTAGAAATGTATTCTACAAAGTTATAGGGTATGAATTAATAAGCTCATCGAATTAAGAGTGACAATAGCAATAGTTGTTGACGTACCTTGAAATAAAAACATAAACAAATCTTTGAGTAGTCCTTCCTTCCTGGATAAGAAAGCCAATTTCCCATTTATTTAATTAACATAAGATGTACAATTATGTTGTATGGTCGTAGACAAAGTATAATGATGAAGTTGTTATTAATAAATTGTTTAAAAACTAATTTAATGTTGGAATTTGAGTAAGAGATAATTTATAGTTGGTTAGTAGGTATTTTACATTTCCATGCATGAGTAGTCTCCACTAGTCTAACTAAGGTGTAACTAACTTTGAACTGAAGAGGGAAGGAGCCCTGTTTTGTAGGAGGTGCTCTAATTTGTAGGGGAATATTATCAAGAGACAATATTCTCATCTATGGAAGAACCCTCAACATTGGACTATCATCCTTAAGAAAAGAATTGCCTAGGTGAGTGTGTAAAATCTCCAACACCCTCCTTGAACACTACTAGAGTGTACATGATGAATGGGTCTCGAAAACCAAGACCATGTTAGGTACCCATAGTACAATGCATCTAAGAATGAAACAATGAAACAATAGAGGAAATAAGGAAAAACGCATGGGAAAACCACCCCCTCAAATTACAATGCATTGAAATTGAAGAAGGAAGAAAGGCAACTGCTAAGCAACTGTGTTCTTGAATCCAAGAATATCATGCAAAAGGTGGAACTTTTTCTCAGTAAATGTGTTGGTGACGATCTCTACGGTATTTTCGGTGGATGAACAGTACTAAAAATCTATTATCTTGTCATGTACCAACTCTCTAATGTAATGAATATGGATCTTGATGTGTTTGGTCTATTGTCGTTGAACTGGGTCTCTTCAAAACTTTAGAGTACTCTAATTGTCACACCAAATGATATTTGAATGGTGGAACTAGATTTTTGAGCTTAGTGAGTAAGTTTTGAATCCAAAGTGATTGAATAGTGATGTTGACCTTTTCTCTGTACTCGGTCTCTACCGATGATAGAGAAATAGTTGACTGCTTTTTGACCAACATATGGGAACAAAACCCAAACTAAGCACGTACCATACATGGAACTGTGATCTATGCTATCACTAACCCAAACAAAATTAGTGAATCCCATGATACAGAGTGCAAAACTTGCTACATAGTGGATACCATAACCTGTGGTACCCTGAACATATATGAGGATGTGCTTGGAAACATTTCAATGTAGCTCATGTGGCTCCTACATGTACCTCAAAACTTTCCCTACTGCATGTGAGAGACTCATATGAGTGTAGGTGAGATATAGAAGGCTCCCCACAAGTTGTTAATACAAGGTGTTGTCCATCACTGGTGTATCCCCACCATCCTCAAGATGCACCCCAGACAGAAACAATGTGGTTTCCAACTTGTAGTTGGTCATATGGAATCTAACCAAGATATCCCTGACATACCTAATCTGAGATAGCTTTATTCCTGAAGCATGCTGAGTAATCTTGAGACCAAGAAAATAGTGAAGTGGACCCATGTCTATCATAGAGAACTTGTCGTGCAAAATGTCTTTGATCGCAACAAGTGTTGAGGTTGAACTTCCTATGATTAGGAGGTCATTATCATAGATAAATAATAATAAAAAGGATTTTGAGGTTCTCAACATGTAGACATTGAGATCTAATTTTCATCTAAAAAAATTCTTAGAAAGAAAGTAGTCATCCATCTTCTCATACCATGCTCTATGCACCTGCTTAAGGCGACAGAGTGACCTTTTCAGTCGACATGCTGAGGATGCATTATGAATGAACCCTCGAGGCTGCTCCATGCAAATCTCCTCTGAGTGACACTCGTGAATAAATGAATTCTTCTAAATATATAAGCATATAAAAATTCATGGAATTCAATTGTTTGATAGTTGTGAGTGCATGAGGAGGATCTTCAAATTGGGACCTCATCCATTTTTGATCTGGTGGATCCCCCACATGATCACCTTCTTCCTGTAGGGTCGTCTATGCCCATTTGGAATCTACTGTGGCTCGTCATTTTCATCGACATGATTATCATCTTCTGAATCAAATTCAAAAGTTAGATATGAAACATGATCTAATGACTAGAATCATCATCACTAATGTTTGGTGCAGGAAGTGGTAGAGAGGTCTCTGCATGTGGCTCCAATGTTGCATGGAAGGGAGTTTCTACAAATTGAACATTGTTCTCAATGATGAGCCTATTAGTAGAGGGATCAAGTAACATGCAACCGTTCACACCATATGAATATACCATGAATATGCATGTGGTACTCTTTGGATATAATCATTTCCTCTTTTCATAGGGTACGTGGGCCCATATGCATGATCCAAATATTCGGAAGTGGGTGACTTCTGGTTTTATACCGCTCCATGCCTCAAAGGGAGTCTGGTCCTTGACATATCTGTGAGGAGATATTTTTTGAATGTCGTTATCATATTTAAGTTTCTCAACTAAAATATTGGGTGGTAAAGATATTGCATGCAATATGCAAGTGGCCATCTCCTTGAAGGATCTATTCTTCCTCTCAACTACTTCTTTCTGATGTGGAGTGTAAGGTACTATGTGAAGTAATTATATACCTACTTCTGAAAAAAGATGTTTGATATATCCGCTCACATATTCCCCCCCATTTTATTTGCATAGGATTTTAGTCTTTCTCTTTGACTGAGTCTCTACATGTGCTTTGAAGTCTTTGAGATGCTCAAAAACTTCAGACTGCCTGAGAAAATACACCCAAGTGTATTGTGAGAAATCATCAATAAATGTAAGAACGTACCTCACTTTGTTGATGGACGAATGAGGAAAGGGTCCCATCATATCACTATTGATGACCTCCAAAGGAGAGGAGGCCCTCTAGGACTTCCCTTTCTCAAACTTCTCTTAAGGATGTTTTCCAATAACACATACTTGAAAAACTCCTTTGGAAAAGTGTATGTTGGGAAAGTCGGTGACCATTTCCTATTTGCATAGTTGCTGCATGTATTTGAATTTTAGATGGATGAATATCTCATGCCATAATCCACTATCATCATCGACATGCATCAGTTGTAAAGCACAATCAAATTTAGCGATGAACTTATTGAAAGTATACAAATGATATTGGTGGTTTACCTCACCAACAACAATTGGGACTTATCATGCATATAAAATATTATTATCGAAATAGGAGTAAACTCCATCCTTTTTCCTATACCAGAATGTGTTATATGATAAACAAAGAGAAGATTCACAGAGATTTTTGGAACATGCAATACATCCTCAAAACTTTCATTTTGGAGTTCTACTCTCCATTGTATAATTACCTCAACTGGGGTATCATCTCTCATGAGGATGGGAGGACCCATGCATGCAGAAATAGAAGACAAAATATTTTTTGTTACTTCCATATGATGGGATGCACCTAAATATGAGAGCCATGCATTAGGAGAAGAGTTAATGGAAATCAGTGCATGAGAGTTACCTCTTTTTATAGGTGCTTGATCTTCCAACTTCTTCTTGTAAGATTTGGGAATGTGATCCCCAAGGTTGTTCTTATGAAGTATCTGAGCCATAAAATCAATATATTTCTTCATGCATGTTGATTAAGGGTGATAACCATGGTTGAATTAATTTCATTTGGTCTTCCCTTTCTTTCCTTTTCCACCTTTGGATCCTAAGGAATAATCGAAGGGTTTGGAGTACTCTTCCTTGTTTGGATCTACATGAACCTTTCCCTTGTTTTTATTCTTGGTCTTTGAAATGGAAGTACTACTTCTCTCATACATAGGAAGTGAATGTGCATTGGGTCCCTTGATGATTCCCATTTTGATGAAATTATCTTTCTCATTTGTTAAGGCTTCAATAAACTGATCCATTGTCGACATTTTCCAGGTTGCTCCTGAAGTGAATCTATTTGTATGGAAATATGAGACAAAAACAACATAATTTAGACCAATTTTTTCCAAGATAGAAAGGTTCAACTGATTTTGTTGTGTTTATTTGTCTATTACACATCCATTTACATGAATAAGAAGTCAATTGAACTTCATGAAGGAGTATTGGATGTTATCAAAATTCCTCAGATCTAAGAAATTCATCTCTACCTTGAGCACATGGCCTCTCATTTCATCCCATTTTCCAAAGAGATCCCCCAACTTTGTCCAAATCTCATCTAGTGTGGTATAAGCTTCAATGTGAAACAAAATATTGAGGGACATAGACATGAAGATGAGGCCATAGGCCTCATCTATGCGGTTTAGATACTTGTTCTTCTCGATAGTTGATGTTGGCTTCACCTATGTAGCCATGGTAATCTGGTACAAGGCTTTGCAGCTGAGTTGATCTATTTTTTTTTTATCTTCCACTCAAAGTAGTTATGAGGTGTGAGAAGTACTGTCGATGAGTATTGTTGGAAAATTGGTTTTAATTGATGTCAACCTTAGAAGAATCCCTAAAAAAATTTGAGAAGCCCCTAGTGATGATGATGTGTCAAATTGAAGAATCCTTGAAGAGCCTTGGAATAAGTGTATATAAATCCAAAGTGGTCCCCTTATCGAATAACTTCTAATAATGGCCCTCGTAGGATGAGATAAGATGTGGTTTTTTCCACATGCCCACTTTTAGTTGTACACAAATGAATCCTTGAAGCAGCCTTGAAGAATTCCTAAAACCAAGTGAAGAAGCCCCTAAAACCAAGAGAAGAAGCCCATAAATTCAAGTGAAGAATATCCCTAATCCAAGAGAAGAAGCCCCTAAATCCATGTGAAGAAGCCCCTAAATCTAAGAGAAGAATCCCCTAAAGTAAAGTAAATAATCCCCTAAGTTCGACCATCCTTAAGGAATAGATGTGTCCCAAACGTTGTGACCCTTTGTCACACCCCCTCATGTAGAGAAGAATCATATAAATAAGAGGATCCTCATTTTGCATTTATATCACACTAATTCGACCTATCCAAGGAAGAGGAGCAAATTTGATTCGAGAGGAGTGAATTTCCAAGGGAAGATGAAGTGAAGAAGAGTGAAATTCCAAGGGAAGATGAAGTCTTGAGATCATTTTCTCTCGGATTTTCTTTGAAGGTCATCTTGGAATTTTTCATTAACATTTTTTGTAGAATGATTCAGATAGATAAAATTCGAGGTGTTTTATAAGAGATAGAAAATAATATTTGGTATGAATTTCAGGTCTTGACTCAATACAAGTTTGTAGCTATTCTTAATGGAAGTTGAGTTTTTTAAAACTAGGGTTTTCTTCTTCAAAACGAGTCATCTTTCCATTTTCACTATAACATTTTTTGGGGGATGAGTCAAGGATTAAAACATGGAGTAATTTCATAGAATATATTAAATAATATTGCGTACAAGTTTCTGATCCTAATTCATTACAGATACAAAGTTATACTTGTCAAAAGTTAGGGTTTGTGACATTCCAAAAACTAGTCTCAAACATGTGTTCGAGATAAAATGGTTATATATGAATCTTGGTAGTTCCAAATTGAATTCCACTTGTTGAATTAGAAGGATAAAATACCTTGACATTTGAGGTCCAAGTTTCAGAATAAAAAATGGAAAATTTAGCTCGTGGCGAATCTTACAAGTTTGTGTATTTGAGGTACAGTTTTGAGCAGTTTTGGATGCATATTTAAGAAGTCATTTTGGGATTTATTTGAAGGTTGATTTGATCCTGTATCATTATTTAAAATATTACAAAGGGAATAGTGTCTCCTTCCAGTAGATGCTGGAAAACTCAAAGAGTGGGTGCTTCTAAAATATTGAAACTATTTAACAAACATTTTTGTGGTTTTCTCCCAGTTGGGTTTCTAACTAAAAATATGTATGCAATGTGCATTATTTTATGTTATGATGAATGAAATTATTAATGATTAATGTATATGTAGTGCTTGAACGTTAAAATTGATGAAACAACTCTATACCGATTCACCCCCCCCGCTTCTGAGTATTCTTGAATATTATAACAATTGGTATCAAACTGGGTTCCCTTAGTAAAAATTTGACCATTGGAAGGAAGATCGTGGATAAGCAAGGAGAATTTACCAAAAATGGAACACCATTGCGTGATGGAAAAAAATATAATTTTTGGAGCATAAGAATGAGAGCATTTTTGAAGGCACATGGATTTGATGATTGACAGGATGTGGTAAATGGATACACTACACCAAATTCTTCCCTAAAAGATAATATTGAGAAAACGCTCAGTGAATACACTTCAAAGGCTATAAATTCCATTCTAAGTAGTCTAATAGGTTTGCGATTCTGCAAACAAAATCTAGGACAAGCTCAAGAATGCTTATGAATGAGATGTTAAGCTCAAAGGGGCCAAGCTTCAGACTTACAAAGGACAATTTTAACATCTTAGAATGAAGGAAGATAAAGATATTGCAACGCATTTTCTCCAAGTTCATGAAATTGTGTATACTATAAGAGGACTAGGAGAAAAGATTGAAAATTCAGTTATTGTGCAAAACATATTGAGATCTCTCATAATGATATTTGACCCTAAAATATCAACTCTATAAGAAAGACAAGATCTGGCTACGTTCAACATTGATGAAAGAGAACAAAATGGGAAAATCCATCTATAAGGGAAGTAACTTTCAAAGCCTCCAAGAAGACAAGAGAGAACAACGCAAGGTCAAAACCCTGCTCCAACAACAATGATGATTCAAACAATGAAGAAGAATCCAACTTTGTGAGAAATATGAAAAGAGGAACCGACAAGTACAAAGGTAAGATTCCTTCCAAATGCTTTAATTGTGGTAAAGTTTTCCTTTTCGCTTCCAAATGTCCTTATGAAAAGGGTTCAGATATTGATGAAGAATAAGTTCCTAAGAAAGAAAATAAATATAAGAAAAGAGACAAGAAAAGAAACAAAGGAATATTTTTGAAAAAGAAAAGCCTCTATTCAAAAGACGATAGTTCCTCATCCGATGAAGATGGTGATAGTGATAGTTGTTGAAATGTACACTTGAAACTTAGAGGAGGGGGGTGAATCAATGTCTATAACTTTTGGCTACTTTTCACACTTTCATATATTAACTCAATTAATTGAATAAGATATGAAGTTCAATTAATTATTTATAAACATATTGTAATGAGCCTCATATTAACCATAAAAAAAAAGAATTCTATGACGAAAGTCCATTGCATTTAAGCTCAAAGTATAAGAGAAGGTAAGATTTAATTCTATCCATAATGACATTAAACAATAGTCTCATTATGAAAAAAATTGAATACCTAGGTGCATGTTTTCATGGCAAGTAGAACTAAAACAAACATCACACTAAACATCAGTTTAACTAGATGAAAACCTTCCAATACAACAAATTTTGTACTTGTCATGCCCTGTACATAGTGACTCATAATGTTATCTGTTATCTTTTATCCTACCTCTGTTTCAGATGAAAATTCTCCATCGATTCTACCAGTCCATTCCTTACTGTGTTAGAGAGTTGTTCATATAACCAAAAACATCAAAACACAACATCTCTCGAATCGCGAAAGTGGGTCCAACATGCCAGGTTTTCAGGGTTCGGGACTTTGCGAGTGCAAGAACCCAAGCCTCGCATGTTCCACCTCTGAAATGTGAAAAAGTGGAATGGTTGGACTAGCGCTTCAGGGTTTCGGGGTTTAGAACTTTGTGAGTGCAAGTGCCCAAGCCTCACATGTTCAACCTCCGAAATGCGAAAAGTGGAAGGGTTGGAATAGATCTTTGGGGTTTCGGGGTTCAGAACTTTACGAGTGCAAGCGACCGAGCCTCAACACACAACAACTCCCGAATTGTGAAAAATGACCCGTATTTCGGGATTTTTGCGAATACAAAGCCAAACATCAACACACGGTAACTTCCGAAATTGCGAAAAGTGACCAGCATTTCGGGGTTTCGGCATTTAGGATTTCGCGAGTACAAAGCCAAACATCAACACAAGGCAACTCCTGAAATTGCGAAAAGTGACCAACATTTCGGGATTTAGGCATTCAGGATTTCGTGAGTACAAAGCCAAACATCAACACACGACAACTCCCGAAATTGAGAAAAGTGACCAGCATTTCAGGATTTCAGCATTTGCGATTTCGCAAGTACAAATCCAAACATCAACACACGAAAACTCCCGAAATTGCAAAAAGTGAAAAGGTTGGATTAGAAGATTGCAATATCTTCTGTTGAAAAACTAAGGTGATAAATTAGTCAAAAACGCAAAGGAAGAGAGTACTCTACTGAAAATTTCACATTATCTCAAAATTTCATGATCTTTGTCCTTTACTGGTGTTTTTGCGTTCGTTCTATGATACAGTGGGTGCAGAAGGATTCAATATCCGCCAGAATTCAGAAAGTCCAAACTTATGAGTTTTAAACGTATAGACTCTATAAAAGGGTACACCGGGGTAACAATTTTCTATAAGGAAATTTCCAAATTTGTCATAGACCTCAACTATGAAAAAGGGGTAGACCATTCTCAACAAAGAAAGCATAAAAATCCTCTGATAGGCGTCGATCCTCATGATTGTTCAACATCTGAAAAAAAAAAGGGGTTTCTAGATTTCTTTAACCTTCCGAATTTTGTCATTCTATACACATCTACTACTTGTTTGCATGTTGTTAGTGCATGCAAAAAAATTCATACAAAACAGTGAAAGAAGTATATGTAGGTAATTATGAGTATCCCTGTGATCCTTAAGGTTCTTGCTATTTCATATTTCTCTTCAATTCTTAATGTAAGAAACAAGAAATCTCTTTAAGGGGCAAGATTGTTCGGAAATTTAATTCTAGCGATGCATCTACCTGTTTCCTTTCGGCAAAAATTTACTCAATTCCGATTTGCTCAGTTTTTAGATCTGTTTAATTGTTCCATCACAGAAATAAACCTATGTCTACACGGATTGGTCTTCTTCACATACACATAGTATCCTAGCATTTCGACTTCAGATTAAACCTAACCTGTAGATGGAACAACTTTCTTAAACTCAACTCGTATAAAAATAAATTTGCCTAGTACTTCCAGATTTCGGGAGGGACCACTCCAGAATTTAGACTGTGTTTGTAAATTTAATACCATGAAAGGTGTCATCCATTGAAGGAATTATTTCAAATTTAGAACAATTAGATGCATAATATCAGTTACACACAAAACATCCAAGAACAGAGAGGGAAAGGTTTACATTAACGCAATTAGATATAATCACTCAACAAATACCGACATCAAACAAACATAGCCATTCAAAATAGAGAGGGGTAGATCAACATATCTGAATCCAATCCACGAGAAGACAAAGGTAACAACCACGTTCCTCCCAACCGTAGAACAGGGCATCCAAATCACTTGCCCAGTTCACCCCTTAGCCTGACCATGAATCCATGAGGGCGAACTTGGAGACTCCTCAGCAATATTCCAAAATTTTCAGCATTTATCCCCTTGCCTCACACTTTCTCGACAGTGCTCATAATAGTAAGAGGACTCACAATCCTTTCCCCAACATACTTGGTAGCGTCTTGCCTCCTCGAATATGCTATTTATCAATTTTTTGCCCAGGTCTTTTTTCCCTCCTTTGGGGATTTTCGTAGCTTTTCTTAATCCCTGATTTTCAGGGGCTACCAGTGGCGAAATCCCTGATTTACCACTTGCAATAATCATCCCATAGGTAGTTCCAACATGTTCCCCACTCATGGATTCATGGTCAACTGATTTTAACATGGCTGTTCCATTTGTCCTCCTGTAATTAATATAAATATTTTGTTGTTATACAAGTGTCATAGTCAAATAGTTAGTTGAGTCCCAACAGATCTCTGCCCAACAGTCACAATAATTAAATACAATTATTAAATTCAAAATTCGGAATTGCCATAAACGACAAAAATTTTCCAGATTCAAATTTGCCAAAAACGGAAATAAATTTCCAGCACACAAAAATAAAAAAATATTTTATTTTTGGGGGATGTCACATCCCTTCCCCCTTCAGTAAAAAACTGTCCTCAATTTTCGTTACTTTCCTGGAATAGGATTGGATGAGATTTCCGCAAATCTCCCTCCAATTCCCAAGTGGCCTCCTCAGGACTAAAGTGCTTCCATTGCACCTTTACCTGAGCGACGACTCTATTCCGAAGTGCTATTTCTCTCTGGTCCAGAATGCGCAAGGGTTCCACCTGGAACTCGCCTTCGGGTTCCACCTGCACCAAGTTCCAATCAATCTTATGAGTAGGGTCATCAATATACTTTTTCAACAAAGAAACATGAAATGCATTATGAATTCTTAGATTAGCTGGGAGTGCAAGTTGATATGCTACGGGTCCAATTCTATCTAGTATCTCGAAGGGCCCAAAAAACCTAGGTGCCAGCTTGGCACAGTTCCCTAACTTCAGAGAGATTTTTCGGGCTTTGATCTTCAGGTAAACATGGTCTCCCACTTGAAATTCCAAGTGTCTTCTTTTCTGATCTGCATAGCTCTTCTATCTGTCCTGTGCTTCTTTCAAGTTTTGTTGTACCTTCCTTACCATGTTCTCCATTTCTTGGAGCATCTCTGGTCCAACCATGAGTCTGTTAGCTGGGTTATCCCAGCTAATTAGAGTTGTACACTTTCTGTCGTATAGTATTTCGAAAGGGCTCAACTTAGCCGAAGTTTGGTACCCATTGTTATATGCAAATTCTACCAAGTGTAGGTAGTCTTCCCACTTGTTCGACTTTGTTTTTACATACATGCAGAGCATATCCTCTATGATTTGATTTGTCCTTTCAGTCTGTCCATCCGTTTGTGGATGATAACTCGTACTGAAATTCAAATTAGTATTTAGTCCTGCAAACAATTCCTTCCAAAAAGTGGATGTGAATTTTACGTCTCTATCTAAAATCACCATTTTAGGAATACCATGCAGTCTAAAAATTTCTTTCATGAATATTTCAGCAATATTAATAGCTTTAAAAGTAGACTTTACAGGAATAAAGTGTTCATACTTACTGAGTTTATCGATTACAACCATGATTGAATCATTCTGTTTTTGAGTTTTAGGCAAACCTGTTATAAAGTCGAGTGATATGGTCTCCCATTTCCATTCTGGTACTGGTAATGGTTGTAATAGGCCGGCTGGATGCTGGTGTTCGACCTTAACTTGCTGACAGTCTTGGAACCTAGCCAAGTATTCTGTTGTTTCGCCCTTCATGTCAGGCCAGTAAAATAGTTTTCTGAGTCCTGTTATTGTTTTCTGGTAGCCTGGATGGCCAGAATACGGTTTCTTGTGTACTTCATCTAAAATTGTTAATTTTAGCTCTGTTGAATCTGGTATGTAAAGTCTGTTTTTAAATCTTAATAGTCCCTTCTTGTCGATACTTATCTCTGGTTTATCTGAGTTTGTGATACTGTTTTGAAATTCTTCCATCATCTTAGTGTAATTTTCATCATTAATACCTGTCATTTTTATTCTTTGTTCTAGATCACTTTCTGCCCTGCTGATATTTATCTCAAATAACCCATGGATTCTGTGGCTTAAAGCATCTGCTACTTTATTTTCCTTACCCTTGATATGTCTAACCTTGAAGTCGAATTCGCTCAAGAAGGCTAGCCACCTTACTTGTCTTGCATTAAGGTCTGGTTGGTTAAACAGATATTTCACCCCGCTATTATCCATCAATAGTAAGAATTTTCTACCCATTATATAGTGTCGCCACATTTTTAAGGCATGTATTACTGCTGCCAATTCTAAGTCATGAGTGACATAATTTCACTCGTGTTCTTTTAATTTCCGAGACTCATAACAAATCACGTGCCCTTCCTGAGTTAGAACACCACCTAGTCCCTCTTTACTTGCATCAACACATACTGTGAAGTCTTTATCTGGGTATCCTACCTTCAAAATGGGCGTTGATGTCAATAATTTTTTTAGCTTGTTAAAACTGTCTTGACACTTTTGCGACCAGTTAAACTTGGTCGCTTTCCTTTATAATGACGTGATAGGGTAGGCTATCTTGGAGAACCCTTCTATAAATCTACGATAATATCCGGTGATTCCCATGAATGACCAGATATCTGCCACATCCTTAGGCACTAGCCATTCCATAATGGCTTTTATCTTTTCCGAGTCTATGACAATACCTTTCGAGGAAATGACATGTCCTAAATATTGTATTTCTTTTTGATAAAAATCACATTTGTCGAATTTTGTGTATAATTTGTGTTTCCTTAGTGTTTGCAGAACTATTCGTAAGTGTTCATCATGTTCCTCCTCCATTTTAGAATAGACCAGAATATCGTCGATAAATACTACTACAAACTTGTCTAAGTACTAGCTGAAAATGTTGTTCATCAAGCACATAAATGTGGCTGGTGCATTAGTGAGTCTGAAAGGTATGACTACAAACTCGTAGTGTCTGTATCTTGTTCGAAAAGATGTTTTGTTTATGTCCTGGTCCTTTATCCTAACTTGATGATAACCAGATCGTAAATCCAATTTTGAGAAGATCTTGGCCCCACCAACTTGATTGAACAGATCATTTATCCTTGTAGGGGGTATTTGTTCTTAATGGTCACTTTGTTCAGTTGTCTATAATCGATACATAGTCTTATATTATTGTCTTTCTTTTTCAGAAAGAGGACTGATGCACCCCATGGCAAGACACTTGGTCTGATATACTCTTTGTCCAACAATTCCTGTAATTGTATTTTTAATTCTGTCAGTTCTGGTAGACTCATTCGGTAGGGTGCTTTTGATATGGGGGCTGATCCGGGTAGTAATTCTATGGAGAAATCTATTTCTCTCCTAGGAGGTAATTATGGTATCTCATCAACAAACATGTCTCTGAATTCATGTAGGACAACAAAGTCTTCTAACTTAGGCTTATCTTCTTTTTCTAATAGATTCGTCACTTGGATGGCGTAAACTTGACATCCCTTTCTAATACATTTCTTGAATTGCATCGCTGAAACTTGTCTGACTGACACATGTTTTGGTATGCCTTGGGCTATTCCAACAGTGCCAAAATTATCTTCGTAGCTATGTATCTTTGTATAACAGTCCAGAACTGCTTTGTGTTGTTTGAACCAATCCATCCCGATAATCATATCATAAGATCCTAGTGGTAGGATGTTCAGATTGGTCCTTAGTTTTTTGACCATCTAAGATGAACTCAAGATCAGAAATAAAGTTAACTACTTTTCTTTTAGCACCTGTTGCTAGTTGTACAAGCCAATATTTTTCGTTCTTTTGTTTCTTAAGTTTATTCAACTCTACTACATCGGAAGTAATATAACTTAATGTAGCTCCAAGTTCAATTAAAAAAAAAATTGAGTGTCATGGATTTTACCTTTGATTTCTACCATTAAGGACTGGTGATCAGCTTGTCGACCATCTATGGCTACATTTATCCGATGCAGACTTCTGCCCATGTCTCCCACTGTCGAGGCTTCCAACAAATTGTGGATAGCAGTGATGTTTGCTGCAATTAAACATGGACAGTTCCTCCTTAGATGAGGATCTCCACACTCCCAACACTTTAATGGCTTGCGAGAATTGTCCCCAAACTTCTTCATTCCTAGGTGTATCAGTATACCACTAGCTTGCGTATTCAGATGATTGGAGTGAAAATCCTTCCTTGGGAAACTTTTTGCTGCATTTGGATAAGGAGTTGGATGGTATCCCTTCTTTCGCTGGTGCATTCCATCTTGCTTCTTATCCTTCCAGGTCTTGGGAAACTCTACCCACTGTTTATATTGGTCATAGCACATTCGTGCCTTCCTGAATGCCTCACTCAAGGATTTGGGGCTGTCAAACTCGATTCTGTCCCAGTAAGCCTATGGTAAACATCTTAAGAATCGTTGGATGTTTACCTTGTCCTCTCGGATGTATAGTACGAACCTTAATAGTTCCAGAAACTTATTTATAAGATCCTCCATTGTCAATTGTCCGAGTTGTAATTCGTAAAATTCTTTCGTCTTCCTTTCATAATAGCTTTCAGAAAGGTATTGTTTCTTGAAATACTTCTTGAAGTTGGACCATTCCAACTGTTTCTCCTTTAGGCCCTTGGCCAATTTCAGGTCCTGCCACCAAATGCTGGCCTTCCCCTTCAGATTGTAGATGGCCATTCTGACCTTCATGTTGCTGGAATAGTTGCATATTTGGATGTATTTTTTGATGTCCAACAACCATGCCTCGGCTTCTTCTCCTGTCCTGGATTATCCATCAAAAGTAGCTAGTTTAATCTTTTTAAATTCTCCTTCAAGGTGGGTTTTTTGTTTTCTTTTTTTGTCTGGTATGGTTTTTTCTTCAGCTGAAGGTGTCCCTTCAGAAGAACTATCTCTTTTTTCTGTTTTCGCACCAGAATTCTTGGAGGCCCTCTTGCTGACCTCTTCCTCATGGTTATCATCTTTTGGGATTTTCTTGGTTACTATACTACGCAGAAGGACTTCATTTATCTCTTGCTGTTCTTGCTGTGCCTTCTTCAATTTTTCATTGTCGGCCTTGAAAACCTGTAGTTCAACAATAAGGTTCCTCATTGTTTCCAACACCTCCGTGGGTGAACTTCCATCACTCTTTTGTCTCGGATCTCCAGGAGGTCCTTGCTGCAGATTCCCTTCCATCCCGATTTCTGCACCTTCTTGAGCTGCCATTATTTAACACAAAACAAAAAACTTTCTGTTTTTAATCCACAAGATTTATTAGTTTTTTCATAAATTAGAATATATACTAAGCAATTAATGTGGCCCTGTTCAAGCCCAGTGTTCTAACTTTTGCTCTGATACCATATGTAATGAACCTCATATTTACCATAAAAAAAAAAAATCTATGACGAAACTCCATTGTGTTTAAGCTCAGAGTATAAGAGAAGGTAAGATTTAATTTTGTCCATAATGACATTAAACAACAGTCTCATTATGAAAACATTTGAATACTTAGGTGCATGCTTTCATGGCAAGTAGAACTAAAACAAACATCACACTAAACATCAGTTTAACTAGATGAAAACCTTCCAATACAACAAATTTTCTACTTGTCACGCCCTATACACAGTGACTCATAATGTTATCTGTTATCTTTTATCCTACCTCTGTTCCAGATGAAAATTCTCCATTGATTCTACCAGTCCATTCCTTACCGTGTTAGAGAGTTGTTCATATAACCAAAAACATCAAAACACAACATCTCTTGAATCGCGAAAGTGGGTCCAACATGCCGGGTTTTCAGGGTTCGGGACTTCACGAGTGGAAGCGCCCAAGCCTCACATGTTGCACCTCTGAAATGCGAAAAAGTGGAAAGGTTGGACTAGCGCTTCGGGGTTTCGGGGTTTAGAACTTTGCGAGTGCAAGTGCCCAAGCCTCACATGTTCAACCTCCAAAATGCGAAAAGTGGAAGGGTTGGACTAGCGCTTCAGGGTTTTGGGGTTTGGAACTTAGCGAGTGCAAGCGCCCAAGCCCTAGCACACAACAACTTCCGAAATTGCGAAAAGTGACCAGTATTTAGGGATTTCGGCATTCAGGATTTTCGCGAGTACAAAGGCAAACATCAACACATGGTAACTTCCGAAATTGCAAAAAGTGACTGGCATTTCGGGGTTTCGACATTCGGGATTTCACGAGTACAAAGCCAAACATCAACACATGACAACTCCCGAAATTGTGAAAAGCGACCAGCATTTTGAGATTTCGCGAGTACAAAGCCAAACATCAACACACGACAACTCCTGAAATTGCGAAAAGTGAGAAGGTTGGATTAGAAGATTGCAATATCTTCTGTTGAAAAACTAAGGTGATAAATCAGTCAAAAACGCAAAGGAAGAGAGTACTCTATTGAAATTTTCACATTATCTCAAAATTTCATGATCTTTGTCCTTTACTGGTGTTTTTTCTTTTGTTCTGTGAGATAGTAGGTGCAAAAGGATTCAATATCCGCCAGAATTCAGAAAGTCCAAACTTATGAGTTTTAAACGTATAGACTCTATAAAAGGGTACACTAGGGTAACAGTTTTCTGTAAGGAAATTTCCAAATTCATCATAGACCTCAACTATGAAAAAGGGGTAGACCATTCTCAACAAAGAAAGCATAAAAATCCTCTGATAGGCATCGATCCTCATGATTGTTCAGCATCTAAAGAAAAAAGGGGTTTCCAGATTTCTTTAACCTTCCAAATTTTGTCATTCTATACACATCTAGTACTTTGTTTTCATGTTGTTAGTGCATGCAAAACAATTCATACAAAACAGTGAAAGAAGTATATGTAGGTAATTATCAGTATCCCCGTGATCCTTAAGGTTCTTGCTATTTCATATTTCTCTTCAATTCTTAATGTAAGAAACAGGAAATCTCTTTAAGGGGAAAGATTGTTCAAAAATTTAATTCTAGCGAAGCATCTACCTGTTTCCTTTCGGCACAAATTTACTCAATTCCAATTTGCTCAGTTTTTAGATTTGTTTAATAGTTGCATCACAAAAATAAACCTATGTCTACATGAATTTCTCTTCTTCACATACACAGATTATCCTAGTATTTCGACTTCAGATTAAACCTAACCTGTAGATGGATCGACTTTCTTAAACTCAACTCGTATAAAAATAAATTTGCCTAATACTTCCATAGTTTTGGAGGGACCACTCCAGAATTTAGACTATGTTTGTAAATTTAATACCACGAAAGATGTCATCCATTGAAGGAATTATTTCAAATTTAGAACAATTAGATGCATAACATCAGTTACACACAAAAACATCCAAGAACAGAGAGGGAAAGGTTTACATTAACGCAATTAGATATAATCACTCAACAGATACCTGACATCAAACAAACATAGCCATTCAAAATAGAGAGGGGTAGATCAACATATCTTAATCCAATCCGAGGTAAGACAAAGGGAACAACCACATTCCTCCCAACTGTAGAACAGGGCAGCCAAATCACTTGCCCAGTTCACCCCCTAGCCTGACCATGAATCCATGAGGAAGAACTTGGAGACTCCTTAGCAATATTTCAAATTTTTCAGTAGTTATCCCCTTGCCTCACACTTGCTCGACAATGCTCATAACAGCAAGACAACTCGCAATCCTTTCCCCAACATACTTGGTAGCGTCCTACCTCCTCGCATATGCTATTTATCAATTTTTTTGCCCAGGTCTTTTTTCCCTCCTTTGGGAGTTTTCGTAGCTTTTCTTAATCCCCGATTTTTAGGGGTTTCTAGTAGCCAAATCCCTAATTTTCCACTTGTAATAATTATCCCAGAGGCAGTTCCAACATGTCCCCCACTCATGGAGTCATGGTCAGCTGAATTTAAAATGGCTGTTCCATTTGTCCTCCTGCAATCAATATAAATATTTTGTTGTTATATAAGTGTCATAGTCAAATAGTTAGTTGAGTCCCATCATATCTCTACCCAACAGTCACAATAATTAAATACAATTATTAAATTCAAAATTCAGAATTGCCATAAATGGCAAAAATTTTCCAGATTCAAATTTGCCAAAAATGGAAATAAATTTCCAACACACAAAAATAAAAAAATATTTTATTTTTGGGGGATGCCACACATATAAAACAAAAACATTATAAATTATATATAATATCTTTTATTTATTTATTTAACTTTTATAAATACATATAAAATCAATCCATTAATATATATGACTTCAATTGAATATGAGAGATCCAACTCTTTGATACAAGACCCAACTTGTAGTTCTCATATTTAACTGAGAACTAAGGAATACAACCCTCATAACAAGACCGATCTTTCTGATCTCATATCCAACTGAGATGTGAGGAATCAAATCCTCATAACAAGACTCAACTTGTAAACAGGCACCAACCTAGTAGAGTGAACTTCCATTCAATCCATTATATACACATATATATTTAATCCACCAAGACACATTCTTATCACCATTCTTTCTCGTTTATATAGTCTTCCAACTGGTGTGAATTTGAGACAATGTGTCCTTTTGGAATGAAACATTGTACCTATTCATTTAAATTAATAATAACTTCTATTATTATTATTATTATTATTATTTTGTTTAAGAATTCAAATCCCTTGCAAATTGTTTCATCATTTTAACCCATCACTGATTATTTTACTTGTTCTGGATTTGAATATTTGCAAACAGACGCTTCCTTCAAACCATTCTTTTCAAATGATCGTGCGCTCATTTCTACGGACTTAATCTCTATTTGTGCTTCCTCTATTATTATTCATACAATATAGTGAAAGGGATAATTCATCATCATATACATGTTGATCAAAATTTTAAAGAGTCAATCATAGGCATGGATCAAATTCGTTATTTCGATCCCACACTTTCACTATCTGGTGCATTTTCCTAGACATGGAATGGACAGGTGCTAGCTTGTGACTCCCCTACATTTTTCATATGACCAAATTGTTGTGACCAACAACTAGATACATATCGTGAAGGCCTTGTTTAATGTTTTATCTCACAATCATTTTATTTAACCAAGAGACCATATATCATGACCAGGTGTTAACCCATATGACCCTTTAGCTTATCGCCACTTTACATAAGACCTTGACCTATGACCAAGGGTGAATACATATGAGGTTTCACTTGACATTCAAGACTTAATATGTAGTTGATTGGATGGTTCTCATTCTCTTCGGAACTTTGGCGTTTCGGGACTCCGCCCTTTATTGTCTTCTAATTCTTCCGGAGAAAATTTCGTCGGAGTGTGTATCAACACTTCCTTGCTTAATAACCTTCACAAGACCAAGAGCTAGGACCGTGGGATTATTAATTTAAGCAATGATCCCGACACCTCATACCTTATGTGTTTGTAACTCATTACCACGAGATGGAACCTAGGCCTCCCGACTTCAACCTTCAGGTGTTTTATCCCTTACAAGCATCCAATATTCCTAAGTTTTAACTTACCGAAGTGATTATCTCTTACAATAGTTGATCTGATGGTTAGCATGATTCCCGGAGTCAAATCAATGGTATAAATTCCATCCTTATGCTATCCTTCCACTGGCTTAATCCAATGACTATGAATTTAATCAAAGGTTCATATGGAAGACTAGGATTTGTTTCAGAGTTTAAACTTGCACGAGGGATAAATATTCTTCCAACCTCTGAAAAATAAATCGTGTGAGTCCCTTCTATCCACGCATCCTACACACATCATTTCGGATCTTGGAAGGGTGTTATTACCAACTGCTTTGGTTGACTTCCAAAATAGATTATACTCATTGATTTGTATCTCAGATTGATGGTTGTGAATGACTCTTATCCTTGTCCTTTACTCGTTCTTGATCAACGGTCAAGAATAACTTCAGCCTTCGACACTTCAGGTAGTTGTTGGTGATAGAAACTGGTTTTCCCCAAAGGACATACTCTCGAAATGACGTACCTTGTTGAAGTCACTTTTGATGTGGCATTGGTCGAGTGGTTGCCACATGTCACTTAGATTTTTGACTTACATGTACCTAAAATGCCAACTAGACCTTGAAACTTGTCACTATTTGAGTGCGCCATGTGTCCTTGCCGACGTGGTTCTATTGATATGGACTATAATGACGTGGGATCTCAATGTGTGTTCCACATGTCTTACTTCGTGACTTTGGAGATCCGACCTTCGGGTGAACTCATATGTTCTAAACCCTTTTTCTCCTAAGTGGTCAATGTCAAAGTTGACCAAAATTGGACCCGCCTATCCTGATCCAACAGTCACTATGGATGTCCAGATCTGATGGCCCTCATTTACTTCATAAATTCAGGGCTCTGGCCTTTGGGTGAATTCATATGTTCTTGGATTATTTTCACCGGAGTGGTCAAGACCGAAGTTGACTGTTTCTACGTAACCCTGATCTGACAACTATCATTGATCTTGAAGTGCTCCTTATATCTGACGACTTACTTTTATTTCAGAACTTTGACTTCGACTAAAATTCCTTCATGAAAATTTCCTTTGGTCGATATTATCCGAAGTGGTCAATGTTGGGTTGACCAAGCGTACATAATTTCCATGATGTATGGTCCACTGATCTTAGTAATCGATCTCACGATCTAGATTTAATATAGATCTTAGGATCTAAATCATTCCCAAATCTTCAACATACGACCATGATTCTACTCTTCTTTACGGTGATCTATGGTTGAGGATTATTTATCCCGATCTGATGGTTGGGATTTAATTCTTCCTAACCTATAACTTCCCCTCGATCTGACGGTCCTGATTTGTCCCAAAAACTACATCAACAGACAATATTCCTCCTCGATTCTTTTGGAGTTTTGCTGTGGGGATTTCATTTTTGATAGAGTTTATGCAATGTGCTCTCCTTTGTGAGAATATCTGATTAACATTTCTTTCTTATGATCTGTTCATCACTATTTCTCATGATATTTTAATAACTGTTTGTGCATTCTTTAATTCATTTATCTTCAATCACTAAGCCTCCTGAGCTCTTAATTCCTTGTTCTTCGTTATTCCTTTTGTACATGGATTCTCTGCATGCTACCTGTCCTGACATTTAGAATCAAAGGATCATTGTTGAACCTATCATTATCAACAATGATCACGAATCTCTTTTTCCACTAGGTGATCTTCCTCTGCCCCAAGGTGATCTTTTTTTTTCTTTGATTATTGTACATGTTTTGTTAAGAACCAAATATCAATATAGCATAGAAAAACCTCAGAATAAGTACTCAACGCCTTGAAAAAGAGAGAAAGTAGGATAATAAGCCTCTTCAAGGGGGAAACCTCCTTATGCCCACATAAATGTACAATTACAAGAAGATTCAAAATGAAAATGTCTCCTTGGTATATATAGGAGACTAGGAGGTATAATTACAACTAATGGAATAAAGCTGACATAAATAAAATAACATTACTAATGCAATATGCCCCAATTAAGGGGTAATGAGCCACTATTTAGCACTTAACATGCCCCTCCCCTTGAGACAAATGTTTTCCATAACACTTGATTAAATATGGATGCTTCTTTATAAAAGACTCATCTTCCCAAGTGGAATCTTCAGTCGGTAGTTTCCTCCCTTTAATGAGATACTCTGAAATGGATCTATTCCTTAGCTGGAAAATTCTTGTGTCAGTGATGGCTTCATTATCTAATATGATTTTTCCTTCCTTGTCAAGTTTTGGAAATATAGTTTGAACTGGGATCTCGTCACCTATAACCTTCTTTAAGCATGAAACATGGAAAACTGGGTGTACTCGTGAAGATGCAGGCAACTCCAATTTGTATGCCATAGTACCAATATTTTGCAACACCTTATAAGGGACATAGTACTTTGGTGATAATTTATTATCCTTCTTGTATTTCTTGACGGACATTTGTTTGTATGGTTGTAGTCTTAAAAACACCCAATCTCCTACTTCAAAACTTATTTCACTACGATGTTGATCTGCTTGTTGTTTCATACGATTTTGTGTAATGGATAGGTTGTACTTTAATATTTGGAGAACTTGTTGTTGATTCTCGATGTGATCTTCCACTGCTTGAACCTTAGATTTTTCTTTTAGAGAAGAAATGATGGAACAAGGATGGTATCCATAGAGTGCCATAAATGGTGTCATTTTTGTTGTAGTATGAAAGGAAGTGTTATACCACCATTCTGCCAAAGGTAACCATTTGAACCATTGTGTTTGTTTATCAGAGACAAAGAAGCGAAGGTATCCTTCCAGACATTTTTTCACTATCTCGGTTTGTCCATCAGATTGCGGACGATAGGATGAGCTATGAGCCAATTGAGTACCCAAACAAGAAAATAATTCTATCCAAAAATGTCCAATGAAGATGGGATCTCTGTCACTTACAATAATCTTTGGGCTGCCATGTAGCTTTTGAACTATCTCCATGAATGCGATGGAAACTATACTGGCTTTGAAGGGATGAGAGAGTGCACAAAAGTGTGCGTACTTGGTCAGTCTATCAACAATCACCATGATGACACTCTTTCCTTCAAACTTTGGTAACCCTGTGATGAAATCCATGGAAACCTCCTCCTAGCATTGACTTGGGATGGCTAATGGTTGTAAAAGGCTTGGGGTCTTAATTGTTTCCACCTTATTTTGTTGGCAAACCAAACATTCTACCACAAACCTTTGAACATCAGTTTTAAGGCCATCCCAAAAATATTCCTTCTTGACCCTATGGTAGGTTTTCACAAATCCTGTGCGCCCTCCTACTGGAGAGGTGTGAAATTCAAATAGTACCTTTGTTTGAGTTTGGAGTTGTTACATAAATATAAGCGATCTTTGTACCATAGTGAATCATTTTTCCATGTCAATGTATCTGATGCACCAGAATCCTGTTGCAACCTTTGAATGAGAGTCCACACTTTTTCATCATTTTTCCATTCATCCCTTGCTTCTATTATCCAATCAAGATGGATGATTGAGATAGCATAGTGAAAGGCCTCAACATCTTCATCCTTTCTTGAGAGTGCATCTACCACAACATTTTGCTTCCCTTTTTTATAGACAATTTCAAAATCATAACCCAATATCTTGGTTACCCATTTTTGTTGTTCTTCTGAAGATAGTCTTTGTTCCAAGAAGTATTTAAGACTATCATGATCTGTTTTGACCTTGTTCCAAGAAGTATTTAAGACTATCATGATCTGTTTTGACCTTAAAGTGCCTACCTATTAGGTAAGGATGCCATTTCTTCAATGCATGTAGTATTGCCATCATTTGCTTCTCATAAATGGGTTTGTGTAAGTCCTTTCCCTTGAGTGGTCAACTTTCAAAAGCTAAGGGCCTTCCTTCTTGCATTAGGAAAACACCAATTCCATTTCCCGAGGCATCACATTCCACAATAAAGGTTTTTGTGAAGTCTGGAGTGGTCAAGACAGGAGCTTTGCACATCACCTCTTTAAGTTGTTCAAAAGTTTTAGTTTCTTCTAGAGTCCATGAAAATGCATCCTTCTTAGTTAGTGTCGTTAAAGGTGTTTCTATTCTTCCATAGTGCTAAACAAACTTGCGGTAGTAACCTGTCAAACCCAAAAATCCTCTAAGATTCTTCAATGTTTTGGGAATCGGCCAGTCCATCATGGCCTTAATCTTGTTAGGGTCTACTTTGACACCTTCATGAGATACAATATGACCCAAATACTCTACCTCCTTCACTCTAAAGAAACATTTGGATGGTTTGGCATATAGTTGTTTCTCCTTTAGTAGTTGTAACACCTTGTCAACATGTTGCACATGATCCTCCCAAAAGTTGCTATAGATTAGTATATCATCAAAAAATACTAATACAAATTTTCGAAGGAAGGCCTTGAAAATGGAATTCATCAACCCTTGGAATGTGGAAGGTGCATTTGTAAGGCCAAAAGGCATGACCAAAAATTCATAATGGCCTTCATGAGTTCGAAATGTTGTTTTTGGGATATCTTCTTTCTTCATTCTAATCTGGTGATACCCTGAACGAAGATCCAACTTTGTGAAATAGATTGCTCCTTGTAGTTCATCTAACAATTCATCAATGACGGGAATAGGAAACTTATCTTTAATAGTGATCTTGTTGAGCTCTCGACAATCTGGACACATACGCCATGAGCCATATTTCTTGAATACCATTACCACTGGTGCAGAGTAAGAATTTTGGCTAGGTCTAATAATGCCAGCCTCTAACATTTCTTCAACCATGCGCTCAATTTCACTCTTTTGGGCATAAGGGTATCTATATGGCCTGATGTTAGGAGGGACACTCCCAGTAATTAGGTGAATATCATGATCATGATTTCGAGTGGGTGGAATACCTTTGAGAATATCTTCAAATACTTTTGAATGCTGTAATGACCCTTTTCTTATTCTTGTAAATAATCTCATAAATAATCTGAAGCACTAGTTAAATTATCATTAATTATGATATAACCTTAAATTGATTACAAATTATTAATTAATTATTTTGGATTATACTTAAGCGGAAATATGATTTAACTCCTTAAGTAAGGGTTAAATGA
>JASDQU010103331.1:341230-363090 GCA_032191745.1 Picea mariana | reverse complement strand
AGTCAACTCTTCAGATGAAATTGCTTCTACGTTTTCATCCTGAAATGGTTCTTGTTCTTGTTCTTCTTCCTCTTCACAATCTATGTAGAATAATTTCTTCTCACCACACTTATGTCCCTTACTGTACTTGTTGTCACAATTAAAGCATAAACCTTTTGCTTTTCTTTCCTCCAATTGTTGAGGTGTCAACCTTGTAGGTTGAGGTGTTTTAAAATAAGGAGCATTATTCTCTCTATAGTTGTTAGGATTGATCCTTCTAGTAGACATAGCCATATTTTTACTTTCAACATTTCTTACCACCCTAAATGCATTCTCCAATGATTTAGGTTCCCAAAGGCGAACCTAATGTTGAATGTTATCCTTTAAAGTTCCTATGAATACATCAATCAAGTTCTCATCTAGAATATTTGTTACCTTTATATTCAATATTTGGAAGTTCTCAATGTTCTCTGTAATTGAACCCTTTTTCTTGAGATTTATTAATTGGCTAAAGAAGGTACTGCTCCTTGTATCCTCATAGCGTGCTATCATTTCTTCCGTGAAAATTGTCCAAATGACGAGTGATTTGCGAGAAAAAATCCATCGATACCATACATATTTATTGGGTTCTAAATATAAAGAAGAAATTCGTACCTTTTGTGTATGTGGCACATTATGTAGATCAAATAATTGCTCCATATGAAGTATCCATGTGATTGGGTCCTTGCCATCAAACTTCCTCATACCCATATTAGAAACGTGGTTGGTCTTCAAACCAAAGTTGGAGTTTCTCCATTCTTGATTCATATTCCTTCTGTCCTCATCATGAATTTCATGGGACACATTTTCAGTTTCTGGTGTCCTCTCTATTAGGAAATTTTTCATTCCTTCCATGATCTCCCTTTTTAAACTATCCATATTAGTATCCATTATTGCCTCCAATTGAGCTTCAGTTGAATCCATCATCCCTTGTAGTTCATCTTTTGTCACTGTCTTCTTTTGTAATTCATTTATGTCCCGATGCATTTCTTCACCTTCATCAAGAGTCCAAGTAGGAATTTCTGGAGGCTTATTTTGTGTAGAAGTTCCCTTTTTGGGTGGCATGTTGGCCAAGTATCAGTTTTGAACTGTGATTTTGAGGTGGTTATGCTAGACAATATTTCTTTTGTTGTATCTCCAAAGTTTCGGCCCTTATGGGTATGAAACATTATTTTTTGTAGTTCTTTGATAGTTATTCTCTGCAATGCCACATGTCTGATAAAAATTGGATTTTCCAAGTGGAATTTATGGTAACTTCCCCACATCTTGATGATTTTTGGCCTTTACATGAGATCTCCCTTGTATAGTGTGCCCCACACACAATAATTGATATACAATTCTGAAACTTGTACCCAAAATACTAAATATTGTCCACTATCCAATGAAACTGGTCTCACTCAATTTGGATACTCTACGAAGTAGTTATGATAGTTTTACCTGGAACACCTTCTTGAGACTAGTCAATAGGACTAGTCAAATACCCTATCTTCCACAGGGTGTATCTACAAATGTAAGAAAAAACAAAAGTTGAACTTTTTACCATAGATACCTTACTAATTTTTGTGAATATCCTCCAGAGTTCAGGGTTTGAAACATTACAGAAAATGTCTTGTAGTGAAAATTCTGCAATGAATCAGTTCAGGATGATTCTAGAACCCTATCTTACATAGGTTGTATCTCTGAAATTATAAGGCCTCGGGAGTTGAAATTTCAACCCAATGTACCTTGATCCGTCTACTAAATTTCCTCCAATCTGTTCCATCTGAAACATTGTAGAAAAAAAGTTATAGCGAAAATTCCATGGTGTCTTAGATGTAGCAGCGAAACCCCAAGACCTTGAGCTCTGATACCATATGTTAAGAACCAAATATCAATATAGAATAGAAAAACCTCAAAATAAGTACTCAACGCCTTGAAAAAGAGATAAATTCAGATAATAATCCTCTTCGAGGGGGAAACCTCCTTATGCCCACATAAATGTACAATTACAAGATTATTCAAAATGAAAATGTCTCCTTGGTATGTATAGGAGACTAGGAGGTATAATTCAACTAATGGAATAAAGCCGACATAAATAAAATAACATTACTAATTTAATATGCCCCAATTAAGGGGTAATGAGCCACTATTTAGGGATTAACATGTTTGACTCATGTTTCCATCAATGACAACCCACTATCAATAATGCCAACAATCTCCCCCTTTGTCATTGAGGGAAACATTTTTGTAAAACAAATAATTTTTCTCCCCCTATCACTGATCTCATTTTCGGGTTGGAGGTTTGACCTTTTACTTATAGCAAATAGTGATACCAAATTTGTTTTATTTTTTTTCTCCCCCTTTGACACCAATCACAAAGAGTTTAATATTTTACTACTTTTCCCCCTTGTGAATCTGCCAGTTGTTATCTCAATCTCTTGGGTTTTTGTGTTCAAATAGGTAGTCTTATTGATACCAATTTTGTAGTGATCAAGTATTTTAAACCTAATCAAATACTTCCTCATTTGATGACCACATTAAATAATCCCCCTAATTTTTTACTATTTTAGAGGGTTTTACTGTATTCTCCTTTGTCCTAAAGGACAAGGGTGTGAATCTCACTAATCTTTTGTTTCTTTATTCTTATTGATATTATGATATTTCACAAGAATACCATTGATCGACACCAATTAATTTAATTTCCAATTTTCAACCAATTTAATATCTTGTTTAGAGTCTTTCGACTCTACAGAAACTAATTTCAACTTCAGTCCCTTAGAAATAAGATTGAATTGGTCCTTTCATCTATTTTTTTTTTTGTATTTCTGCCTCAAATACTTAAAACATGCTTTAGTTTGTCATGATACTTAGACTATAATCCTCTTCTAACCAGGCTGATGCACTTCATATTATTAATCATGTTTTTCCTTCCTTTTATACATATTTTCTGTTGAGGGAAAATTTAGTAGTTCATGAAGATAACATTGGAAAACTTCCAAGATTTTCACTGCTCAATTCTTCTATTTGATATGCTATTGAAGATTCATCTCTATTTTGTGTAAGTAAAACTTCTTCATTTTCATCTCCATACTTTTTCATTACATATTTTGTTTGTAGGATATTTATTTTCTAGATTGTTCTTTAAGACTTGCCATTTCTTCTTTTCTTCCAACGTTCATTAGATTTTCTTCCTGACTCATCTGAATTATTTCTCATGGTTTCACTTCTTGATTTTCTATAGTTTTGGGATTTTTGACCAAATCTATCATAGTTATAACATCTCATTGTATGAGAAAACGTTGTTGTCTGGCCAACATAATTGCGTCTCCAACATCTCATTGAGTTATTGAACCTTCCTCAATTTTTCTTTTCAGGACTCTTGCATTCCAATTCTTTGTGACCAAAGTTATTACAAGAAAAACAATAACCATCAAAGGTGCTTCCATACTTGGGTTTGTTGTGACATGAGAAGTTTGTCTTTTGTTATGTCTCTTGTTTTTTACTTTTATAGATTCCTTTCTTGACAAAGTTCATGGTTTATTTTAAGTTTGTGACTGTACCTTTTTCTTTTGAAGAGAATGATCCTCTATCATGTTTTTGAATGGTTCTCCATTTTCCACCTTCTTCTTTTTTATTGTATCCAAGACCGGTTTTGTCATTAGTTGGTCTTTGAATGTTCCATATCATATCTAGGATAACTGAGCTATTACGGGATTTAATATTTGTTTTTTTCTTTTCATTCTTATTTTTGAGGTTGACAACTTCCATTTCCATCGTGTGACAAGTTTCTTCCTTTTTAGTCAATTGAATCCTCAAGGCTTCTTCTTTTTCCTTAGATCCTTCAAGTTGAGTCTTTAGGTTGATGATTATTTCTTTTGTATCATCCAATACTTCCATGCAGTTATTATTTTTGTCATATGTTTTTAATTCTTCTATATCTCCTTTTATATCAACAACTTCATTCTTCAATCTTTTGATTTCTTCCTTGTTTTCTAGCCGAATCCTTTTTAGGTTGATGGATTCCAATTCCAACATGTGGCATATTTCTTCCTTTTTAGTTAATTTGATCTTATGTGCTTCTTCATTTTTATTAGCTTCTTCAATTTGAGTCATTAGAGTTGCATTAGTACTTTCATTTATCTTTTTGATGTCAATAATTTCCAATTCCAACATGTGACATGATTCTTCTCTTTGAGTTAATTCGATCTTCAAGGCTTCTTCATTTTTAATAGTTTCTTCAAGTTGTGTTTTTAGACATATGACCATTTCTTCTATCCCTTCTATTACTTCTTTTCTTTTATTGTCACGTGTCCTTAATTCTTCCATTTCTTCTGTTAGATTAGCAACTTCGGTCTTCAATCTTTTGATTTCTTCTTCTTTGTTTTCTAGATGAATATTTTGTTCATGCTCTTCATGGTTAGATTGATCTAACTGTTGTAGTAGCAACATATATTTCTTTTGAAGTTTCTCCAACTCTTCAAAAGTGCACATAACTGTGTATTCAAGCTGGTCAAGAACATCCTTAGTTACTTCAATATATAGACCATTTGTTGGTTCCATACTAATCACTTCAAATTTAGTTATAACATCATTCTTAAAATGTAATAGTGTTTCTTTAGTGAATACTGAGGTATTCATCAATTCCTTGATGTAGTATTCATCTCTATTAATGACTAGGTTTTTCATCAATTCTTTGATGAAAGTGTCATCTTCTTTGTTTTTTTCTTTATTATGATCAGAATTCTCTTTATCTATATTTTGTTCTTCAATTTGATTTGATTTCTATGTTTATTTGTTTTGTTCCATAAACTAATTGGAATTCTCCATTTCTTTGTATTGTTCTATATTTTGATAAGAATTTTCTAGCTAGAGCCATATCACTTTAGCAGAGGTGCAATGTGCTATCTTTTCTTTGACTTGGTACGACATTCCATTATGGATTTCCTTTAATGTTATTGAATTATTTTTCTTTGCTTCTTTTGCAGATTTGGTTTTGTTCTTTGAGGTAGTTGAGTACCAAGGTTTAGATACTACTAAATCCCAAACAACAGATCCTCTTGACTTCAGATACCATTTCATTCCTTCCCTCCATGAAGAGTAGTCTGTTCCATCAAATAAGTGAGATTCATTTGTGGGGAGAAACATTTGTCCAGGCATTTTTTCAAAATATACCTTCCAGTGTTTAAATTGTGCTGAAGGAACTTGCTCCGATACCAATTGTTGAAATGTACACTTTAAACTGAGAGGGGGTGGTGAGTCAATGTTTGTAAATTGTGGCTACTTTTCACACTTTCATAGATTAACTAAATTAATTGAACAAGATATGCAGTTCAATTAATTATTCATAAACATCTAAAACACAAAATGTATGAAGTAGATACAATATCTTTATTTTATTTATTTAACTTGTACAAATACATATAAAATCAATCCTTTAATATCTTTGACTTCAAATGAACATGAGAGATCCAACTCTCTGATACAATATCCAACTTGTATATCTCAGATCCAAGTGATAAATGAGGAATTGAACCCTCATAACAAGACCCAACTTGTTGGTCTCAGATCCAACTGAGATGTGAGGAATCTAATCCTCATAACTAGAATCAAATTGTAAACATGAACCAACCTGATAGAATGAAAAGCGATTCAATCCATTATATATACATATATATTCAATCCACCAAGACACATTATTCTCACCATTCTTTCTTGTTTATATTGTCTTCTAACTAGTGTGAATTTGAAACAATGTGTCCTTTTGGAATGAAAAGTTATACCTCTTCATTTAAATTAATAATAAATTCTATTATTATTATTATTAATATTTTGTTAAAGAATTAGAATCCCTTGCAAATTGTTTCATCATTTTAACCCATCACTAATTATTTTAATTGTTTTGTATTTGAATATCTGTAGATAAGCACTTCCTTCAAACCATTCTTTTCAAATGACCGGGGGATCGTTACTACAGACTTAATGTCTATTTTTTATTCCTCTATTATTTTTCATACAATATCGTGAAAGGGATAATTATTCATCATATATATGTTGATCAAAATTTTAAAGAGTCGATCACAGGAATGGATCGACTTCATTATTTCAATCCCACACTTTCGCTATCTGGTGCATTTTCCTATACCTGGAACGAACATGTGCTAGCTTGTGAATCTCTTTAATTTTTAATATGACCAAATTGTTGTGAAAAAAAACTAGATACATATGGTGCAAGGCTTGTTTTATGTTTTAGCCCATAGACACTTCATTTCACCAAGTGATCATATATCATGACCAGGTGTTAACCCAGTTGACCTTTTAGCTTATCGCCACTTTACATATGACCTTGACCTATGAACGAGGGTGAATACATACGAGGTTTCAAACAAATCGATGGTAGAGACTTAATCTGTAGTTGAGTGGATGGTTCTCGTTCTTTTTGGAACTTCGACGTTTCGGGACTCTGCCCTTTGCAGTCTTGTAATTCTTCCGGAGAAAATTTTGTTGGAGTGTGTATCAACACTTCCCTATTTAATATCCTTCACAAGTATAGGATATAGGACCATGGGATTATAAACTTAAGTGATGTTCCCAACGCCATATACCTTATTGGTTCGTAATTCATGACTGGGAGATGGAACCTAGTCCTTCGAACTTCGTCCTTTGGGAATTTTCTCGCTTACAAGCATCCAATCTTCTGAATTTTGAAATTCCTGAAGTGATTACCTCTCACAATAGTTGATTCGATGGTTAGCATGATTCCTAGAGCCAAATCAATGATCTAACTTCTATTTTGACGTTATCCTTGCACTAGCTTATTCCAATGACTATGACTTTAATCAAAGGTTGATATGGAAGGCCAGGATTTGTTTTGGAGTTTAAACTTGTGCAAGGGATAAATATTATTCCAACCTCTGAAAAATCAATTGCGTGAGTCCCTTATATGCACGCGTCATACACACATCATTTCAGAGCTTGGAAGGGTGGTATTCCAAACTGCTTTAGTTGAATTATGAAATAGCTTATACTCGTTGATATGTATCTTGGATCGACGATTGTGAATGAATCAAATCCTCATCCTTTACCCGTGCTTGATCAATGGTCAAGAATGATTTCGGCCTTTGACGCTTCGGGCAGTTGCTGGTGGTAGAAACTAGTTTTCTGTGAAGTACATACTCTCGGAGTGGTGTAGCTTGCTGATGTCACTGCTAAAGTGGCATTGACCGAGTGGCTACCACATGTCACTTGTATTTGTGACTTACATATACCTAAAGTTCCAAGTGGACCTTGAAACTTTTCACCATCTGAATGCACCACGTGTCCTTGTTGATGTGGACTATAATGACATGGGCTATCAATGTGTGTGCCATGTGTCTTACTTCGTGACTTTGGATCTTTGGCCTTTAGGTGAACTCATATGTTCTAAACCCTTTTTCACCGAAGTGGTCAGTTTTGAATTTCAACACAATCAGACCCGCCTATCCTGATCCAACTGTCACCATGCATGTTCAGATCTAATGGCCCTCATTTACTTTAGAAATTTGGGTTTTCTTCCTTCAGGTAAATTCATATGTTCTTGGCTTCCTTTTACTAGAGTGGTCAGCGTTGGATTTGACTGCTGCTACGGAACCCTGATCTGACAGCTATCATTGATCTCGAAGTGCTCCTTAGATATGATGGCTTATTTTTATTTCGTAACTTCGACTTTGGCTAAAATTCCTTCATGCAAATTTCCTTCCGTCGATATTATCCGAAGTGGTCAATGTCGATATGACCACGCATACTTAATTTCCATGATCTATGGTCCATGACTCTTAGTAGTCGATCTGACGGTCTAGATTTAATCTAGATCTCACGAACTAAATCATTCCCAAATATTCAATAGACGACCACGATTCTCCTCTTCTTTACGGTGATTTATGGTTGAGGATTATTTATCTTGATCTGATGGTTGGGATTTAATTCTTCCTAACCTATAAATTCCCCTCAATCTAATGGTCTTGATTTGTCCTGAAAAATACATCAACGGACAAGATACCTACTTGATTCTTTTGTATTTTTACTATGGGGAGCTCAATTCCGATAATATTTCTACAATGTGCTCTCCCTTCTGATCTTTGATTAATGTTTCTTGATTTTGACTTGTTCATCGCTATTTCTCTTGATATTTTAATAACTATTTGTTCATTCTTTTATGAATTGATCTTAAGTCGTTAACTCTCCTCGTCTCTTAATTCATTGTGCCTCATTATTCTTTCTTTGCATGGATTATCTGCATTCTACCTCTCCTCAGATTTAGAATCATACTATCATTGTTGATCATATTGTGATCAATAATGATCACAAATTTATTCTCTTAGTAGGTGATCTTCCTTTTCCCCAAGGTGATCTTTCTTTTTCTCTAAGTATTTTACATGTTTGACTCATGTTTCCATGAATGACAACACATTATCAATAATGCAAACAATAGTGACTCAAGAAGAGTACTCTTCATGGAGTTAGACACTCGAGAGGAAACTACTGAAAATAATGAAGGAAACTATGAAGAATAAGGAGAAGTGAATCTTTAGGAAGAATTGATCAATGCCTTAAGTAATCTAAGAATATAAAGGAACAAAAACAAGTCTCTCAAAGAAGAGTTAAGTAAACTGAAGGAAGGCTTTCAAAACCCTAGATTTTTTTTTGAAAAAGCCAAGGAGACTATCATAGATATACAGATTCAGTTGGAAAAAGATAAAATGATTGAAGAAACACTCAATAGGTAACTGGAACAAAAGAAGAAAATAACAGAGAATCTAGAAGCTAAAATAGTCTCACTAAGGAAGTAACTATAGAAGAAGGAAATCCAACTAAATTTTGGCAATAACACCAAAATACTCGATGAAATCATCTACAATAAAAAACCATTCTATGAGAATTTTGTAATTGGATACAAACAAAATAATACTTATGAGGGTTCAAGATCTATGATGACAGGAAATGAAGAAGAGAAAAGAAGTTATGCATATACTACCAAGGGTTCCATTAAGAAAGAAGAATTCAAGCATCTAAAGGAGGACATACCGAAACCAAAAATAAAGAAGAAGATCATGCATTCATAGGAACATGGAATTAGAAACCAACAATGAATAATACCCAAGAACAATATCATGATTTCAGAAGAACAATACCAACTAGAAGACCACCCACACTTAGGTACAAAAGTATTTGTCTTCGCTTATGTTATTATTGCAATAATTTTGGGCATAAAGATGTAAATTGTAGAGCCTATGCAAAGGGAAGAAACACCTCGAACAAAAGTAACTATGGAAATCCCAAGAAACATTATGAAGAAAACCATACTATAAATCCTACTGAGGTGTTTTACATAAATTATAATTATTTTAGTGCTTCGAGTTATGAAATTGAATGCTACAAATGTAATAATTTTGGACACATATCTAGAATTGTAGAAGTGAATTAATAAGTTCTTCAAGGGAATCTAGGCATGTTCCTTTCAATCATATAAGGGAACAACAAAGAACTTGGAAAATGAAGCAAGAAGATTTGAAGATTGAGAAATGTAAGGTTTCCTTACAAGCCCAAAATAGAACAAGACATTTGTATATTGACAATGGATGCTCAAAGCATATAACTAGAGAAAAAAAAATATTTATAACATTAGAGAAAGAAAAAGAGGGGTTTGTCACATTTGACAATGATAACTCAGCCAAAATTATAGGAAAAGGTACAGTTAGTCTTGGAAACAAATATGCTCTATTAGAAAATTCCCTACTTGTTGAAAATATGAAGCATAATATTCTATGTGTGAGACAAATGTGTGATCAAGGACACACAATTATATTCAATTCAAAATAATGTGAAATAAGGAAAGAAGATCATGCAGACTAGTGAAAATATGACAAGGACTCCACACAACATATACATATTGAATGATATTGAAGAAGAAATATGTTGTTTGGGAAAAGATGATTAATGTTGGATTTGGAATAGGAGAATGGGCCATAGACACTATTATAATATTGTCAATATCAACAATAAGAAAGTTGTAAGAGAAATTCTAGAAACTACATTGCCAATGAATACTATGTGCAAGCACTATCATCATGGAAAACAAACAAAAGTTTAACTCAAGACAAAGGAATACTCTACAAAAAAACCATTGGATATTGTAGATATTGATTTATATGGGCCCACGAGAACAAAATGATTATATGGTGAAAAATAGTTCATGCTACTCATTGATGACTACACCAAAATGACTTGGGTTTGCTTCCTGAAGAAAAATTCAAAATCTTTTGATTGTTTCAGGGTATTCGAGGAACTGGTTGAAAATGAAATTGATTTGAAAATCAATTTGTTAAGAACATATAATGGAGGTGAGTTTACTTGAAATGAATTCATGGATTTCTGTGAAGAACATGGAATACAAATACAATTCCCAACAACTAGAACACCTCAGCAAAATGAAGTTGCTAAAAGGAAAAAAATATTGTACAAGAAAAGAGACAAGCAAAGAAAAAAAGGAAGATTTTTTAAAAAGAAAATCCTGTATTCAAAATAAGATAGTTCCTCATTCAATGAATATGACGATAATGATAATGAATCAAGAAGAGTACTCTTCATGGAGATAGAGACTCAAGAGGAAACTACTGAAAATAATGAAGGAAACTATAAAGAAGAAGGAGAAGTGAATCTTGAGGTAGAATTGATCAATGCCTTCAGTGATCTAAGAAAAGAAAGGAAGAAAAACAAGTCTCTCAAATATGAGTTAAGTAAAATGAATGAAGGCTTTCAAAACCCTAGCAAAATTTTTGAAGAAAGAAAGGAGACTATCATAGACCTAAGGATTGAGGTTGAAGAAGCAAAAATTATTGAATAAACATTCAATAGGTAACTAGACGAAAATAATAGAGAATATAGAAGTTGAAATAGTCTAACTAAGAAAGGAAATATACAAGAAGGAAATCCAACTAAATTTTGGCAATCGCACCAAACTACTGGATGAAATCATTTGCAATAAAAAACCATTCTATGAGAAGTCTGGAATTGGATACAAACAAAATAATACTGATGAGGGTTCAATCTCTATGATGATAGGAAATGAAGCAGAGAAAATAAGTTATGCAGATATTATCGAGGGTTCCATCAAGAAAGAATAATTCAAGCTTCTAAAAGAGGACATACACAAACAAAAAATAAATAAGAATCAACAAAAATATCACGCATTCATAGGAACATGGAATCAAAAACCAACAATGAAGGATACCCAAGTACAATATCGTCATTTCATAAGAACAACACCAAATAGAATACCACCCTCACTCAGGTACCAAAATATTTTTCTTGACTTGTGTTATTCTTGCAATAATTTTGGGCATAAAGCCATAAATTGTAGAGCTTGTGCAAAGGGTAGAAACACCTGGAGAAAAAGTAGCTATGGAAATCCCAAGAAGCATTGTGAAGGAAATTATACTGGAAATCCTCTTGAGGCATTTGACAAAAAATATAATTGTTTTGGTACTCTGGGTTATGAAATTGAATGCTACAAATGTAACAATTTTGGACACATAACCATAAATTGTAGAAGTGAATTGATGACTTTTTCAAGGGAAACTAGGCATGTTCCTTTCAATCATATAGGGGAATAACATAGAACTTGGAAAAGGAAGCAAGAAGATTTGAAGGTTGAGGAATGTGGTTTTTCCTTACAAGCCCAAATTAGAAGAAGATATTGGTATATTGAAAGTCGATGATCAAATCATATAATTGGATAAAAAAATAGATTTGTAACATTAAAGAAATAAAAGGAGGGGTCTTCCACATTTGACAATGATAACTCAACCAAAATTATAGGAAAAGACACAATAAGTCTTGGAAAGAAATATGTTGTGGTAGAAAATGCCCTACTTGTTGATAATATGAAGAATAATTTGCTATGTGTGATCCAAATGTGTGATCAAGGAAACACACTTATATTCAATTCAAAAGAATGTGAAATAAGGAAAGAAGGATCAGGGAGACTAGTGAAAATAACGACAATGACTCCAAACAACATATACATATTGAATGAGATTGAAGAAGAAAGATGTTGTTTGGGAAAAGGAGATTAATGTTGGATTTGAAATAGGAGAATGGGCCATATACACTTTAATAATATTGTCAATATCTACAAGAAGAAAGTCGTAAGAGAAATACTAGAAATTACAAAGTCAATGAATACTATGTGCAAGCACTATCAGCATGGAAAACAAACACAAGTTTAATTCAAGACAAAGGAATACTCTACAACAAAACCATTGGACATTGTACACATTGATTTATGTGGGCCCACGAGAAAAAAATGATTATATTGTGAACAACAGTTCATGCTACTCATTAATGACTACACTAGAATGACCTGGGTTTGCTTCCTGAAGAAAAATTCAAAAGATTTTGATTGTTTCAGGGTATTCAAGGAACTGGTTGAAAATGAAATTGATTTGAAAATAAAATTATTAAGATCATATAATGGAGGTGAGTTTACATTAAATGAATTCAAGAATTTCTATGAAGAACATGGAATAAAAATACAATTCTCAACAATTAGAACACATCAACGAAATGGAGTTACTAAAAAGAAAAAAAAATGTACAAGAAATGCCCAGAACCATGTTGAATGACTCCAAACTAAGTGATATATTTTGGGGACAACCAATGCATACAATCATTAATATATTGAACAAAGGATTGATCATGAGTAATAGGGATAATAATCCATATGAGTTATGGAAACGAAGATCGTCCAATGTCAATAACATTAAAGTGTTTGGAAGAAAGTGTTACATAAAAAATGAAGACAAGAAGATTGAAAAATTTGATTCCCAGGTGGATGAAGGAATATTTTTTGGGTACTCATACAAAATAAAAGCATATAAGTGCTACAATCTAAGACTCTAAAATATAGTGGAAAGCATCAAAGTAAAATTTGAACAAATGGACTTGCTAAAGACCAGGAATGAAAGAAGAAATTAAAACAAAAATGGTAAAATGAAGAACTAAAGGAAGAAGATGAGGAATACTAAGAAGGAGAACGACTAGAATAGAAGAAACCGGAACTAGAACAAGAAGAAAATAACAAACAATATTTTTAGAAACCTTCTAGGACACCTAACTGATGGGTTCAGAAGAATCATCCACGAGAACAAATCATTGGAGATAGAAGTGTCGGAGTGGAAATCATAAGAAGAAGGAAATAACACACATTGGAGCAAGGAAATTTTTCATTACTGTCCACATTTGAACCATGTAACTTCGAGAAAGCCATAAATGATGAACATTGGATCAAGGCTATGGAAGAAGAACTAAATGAAATAGGGAAGAATGAGACATGGGAACTAGTTCCAAGACCAAAGGAAAAAAAAATGATTGGGAAAATGGGTCTTCGGAAACAAGGTAAATGAAGATGGACAGGTAACCAGAGACAAAGTGAGATTAGTGTGTAAAATATATGCTCAACATGAAGGAATAAATTTCGATGAAACCTTTTCTCCCATGGCCAGAATGGAAGAAATCAAAATGTTCTTGGATTATGTATGCTCTAAAAGGATCAAAGTGTATCATATGGACATAAAATCATCTTTTCTAAATGGAGAATTAAAAGAAGAAGTCTACATAAAAAAATGAGAAGGGTTTGTACTCTCATAAAAGGAAGACTATTTTGAATATTGAAGAAATATATATATGGACTTAAGCAAGCTCCGAGTGCTTCATACTAAATATTGGACAGGTACTTACAACAAAAATGATACAAAATGAGAAATGCAGATAGTAACCTCTACATAAAAGTGGATCAAGGAAGTATTATTATTATTGAAGTGTATGTTGATGAAATCATCCTTGGAAGTGATGATGATAAATTGAGTCTGAAGTTTTCCAAGGATATGCATAATGAAATTGAAACATCCCTACTTGGGGAGTTGATGTTCTTCTTGGGAATCCATATATCTCAACTAGATGGAGGCATTTTCATTTCCCAAACCAAGCACATCAAGGAAATGTTAAAAATAAGTTCAAAATGGAAGATTGTAAACCTATGAGTACTCCTATGGTTACCGATTGCAATTTGAGCAAAGATTATGAATCTAAATAAGTGGATAAAATAATCTATAGATTAATGATGGAATGCAGGTAGTCTAATCTATGTGACATATTCAAGACCAAATGTAATGCATGAGGTAGTCGGAAAGGTCGCTAGGTTTCAAGAGACACCAAAGGAAACCCATGTTCTAGCAGTGAAAAGGATCTTTGGATATATTAGAGGAACCCCATATTTTTGGCTATGGTATCTGAAAGGAAATGAGTTAACTATGGTCTCCTACATAGATGCATCTTGGGAAGGAAGTATTAATCACAGAAGAAGTACATGTGGAGAAAATTTATACTTAAATGACCACTTAGTTTCCTAGTTGAGAAAGAGCCAATATTTAGTGTCCTTATCCACTGTAGAAGCATAATATATCACAACAACAACATGTTGCACTCAAATTCTTTGTATGAAGCAAACCCTGCAAGAAATATAAGTGAGATATGATGAGCCTATTATGATACTCTATGACAACACCAGTTCTATAAACATATCCAAGAATCCATTGATGCATTCTAAGACCAGACATATTCCTATTAAGTTCCACTTTATGTAGGAACAAGTCACAAAAATGAATATCAAGTCTGAGTACATTGGGACAAAGGAATTGATTTCAAACATATTCACAAAGTGTCTTTCTAGGGATACCTTTGTGTATCTTTGACAAAACATGGGAGTAATTTATACTCCAAATTGATTTCCATAATCTTCTGCAAGAAAATAAAGGGAAATACTATCGGGTGGAGTTACCCTTTTACATTGATATCAAAGGGGGAGAGAAAACCAGTAAAACTAGAAGCATGAAGACATGGGGAGTCAGTAGGAAAACAAGAGGACAATACAATAATTGGGATTAGAGGACGATGATAAGGGGAACATTATCATTTTACTAAGTTTCAATCATTTTGAAATGTGGATATTTTTGGAAAAATGGTTGTTATTGATGTCAACCTTAGAATAAGCCCTAAATCAAAGCCCAAAAGCCACTAAAAGTGATGATGATGTTTCCACTTGAATAAGACTTAAAGAGTCTCGAATGAGCCTTGAATTAAGTGTATATAACTCCTAAGTGGTTCCCTTATGGCATGACTTTTAAGAATGTCCCTCATAGGATGAGCTAACATGTGGTTGTTTCCACATACGCACTTTGAGTTGTACACAAATGGATCCTTGAAGGAGCCCTGAAGAAGCCCTAAAACTAAGTGAAGAAGGCCCTAAAGTCAAGTGAAGAAGCCCCTAAATCCAAGTTAATAAGCTTCTGAAGCCAAGAGAAGAATCCCCTAAAGTAAAGTAAAGAATCCCCTAAGGTCATCCATCCTTAAGGAAGAGGGGTGATCCAAAAGTTGTGACCCTTGGTCACACCCCCTCACATGGAGAAGAATCATATAAATAAGAGGAGCCTCATTTAGAATTTAGATCACACCAATTTGAGCTAGCCAAGGAATATGAGTGAATTTCGTCCTAGAGGAGTGAATTTCATGCGAGAGGAGACAATTTCCAAGGGAAGATGAAGTGAAGAAGGCGGAAATTCCAAGGTAAGATGAAGTTTTGTGATGATTTGTTTTCTTTGAAGTTCATCTTGGAATTTTTGATATAATTTTTTTTCTGGAATGATTCAAATATCAAAACTTAGAGGTGTCTTAGAAGAGATAGTGAAGAATTTTGGGTTTGAATTTTAGGTCTTGAATCATTACAAGTTTGGAGTTATACTAGGTGGAAATTGAGGTTTTTAAAACTACGATTTTCTTCTTCAAAATGAGTCATCTTTCCATTTTCACTGTAACATTTTTTTTTGGAATGATTCAAGGATCAAAACTGAGAAATTTTTTAGAGAAGATATTTGTAACAACCTTGTTTACTCCTCAAGTAAATGACGATTTATTTATTTTTTATTTTTTTTATTTATTCCCGTTCAGGACTTTTAAAAATCCTAGACCCTTTTCTTCTTCAATGTGAAAACTTATGGCATAACCCAGACGAATTTTGTATATAGTAAAGTTTAAATTAAACGGAGGTTGTTATTCGTTGAGCGTTTAATTAGTGACCTCACAATGGTTCCAATACTTCTCATAAAAATGAACAATTTTATCAATTAATTAACTATTGTATCCTTCAATTTATTCTTAGTGAGAAATACTCTTAAACTATAAATAGTGCATAAGTTGATTATAGTTTCTAGTATTACTCCTTTTATTTTCGGTATATGTTAATATATTGTAAGAACCCTTTTATTTTAAGTATAGAATTCGAGTAGTTCAAGTAATTAAAATACAAAATTCAACTATCTATTGAAAATAAAAAGATATTCCGATCCTAACTTTGGCTTAGATCTAAGAATATTGAGTACTTGGAATTGAAAGCAAATTGTAAATCACTCATTTACATTTAAGAAATGGTAGTAGGGTTTGAGTAAAGATAACGAGAGAGGAAAACTCATGTATGGTTGCGATCAATTGGACAAGAAAGACCGGAAATCAACACGAATTCTCTCAGTTGCATTAAGACTTAAAACGTCGTTAATTAATAAACTACAGTCGTGGTACACTACCATTAACAATTAAATTAAGTCACCTGACGGGTTATCAATCCAGTTCCAGCTATATGTCAATTATAAACCTATAGGATTTCGTGTAATTAAAATATAGTGGTTCAGTTCTTGGTGTAGGAGTTATAAAAATTTAATTTTTGGAAGAAAGGAAAACATAACGAACGTATACAAGAACAGTACGATGTTGAAGGGAAAAGGATTTACAACAACCCAAGTTACAGGTAGGAAATGCACTGTGAGGCTTGTAGAGAGAATGGATGAAAAAGATCAAATATTCTACATTTAATTAATTGTAATGACTATTTCTGCATCATTGGACATCGCTAAGGGCATCCTTAGTAATCGATGACCATATTAATTTTTTTTTTTTAAAGAAAAAAATATATATCATATCACACCTACTTAGTAGAGTGTTACAAGTGATTATTGTACAATTATCGGTCAATACTCTCATACTCACGAATGTTAAATATATTGTACCCTCAACAGTATGACCGCACACTGCCAGCTGTACTGGACAGTTGTACTTTCTATTTCTGTCTTGCTTGAGCATATATAGCTCAACCATCTTACATTGTAACTATCTTCTAAGTTCTGTACTTCTTCATACATTTGAATATACTATTCTTTTCTCTCTTCATTTCTCTGTGCTTCACAATTTATCATGGTATCATAGCTTCAACAGTAAGACTCTTCACACAGTCCGGAGAGCCACACGATCCACACAGAACAGAGCTTCACGGATCTTGAGAGCACGTGACACAGACTTTTCACAAAGCTTGGAGAGTTGTCCGTAATACTCTCTAAAAGATCGCCGTAAGAAGCTTTCGGAGGAAGCAGAGAACGCAGAAGAAGAAACCTGCACAATTTCTCAAAGAACCGTCAAAGATTGACGCAGAAGAGCTGCAGGACATAAGAATGTTTAAAGAACTCGAAGAATTTGTTTACATTCATTAAAGATTGCTGCAGAAGGCAGCATCGTTTAAAGATTTCAAGAAATCGCTCAAATCTGTCAAAGATTGTAGCAGATAACGAAGAATTCGTGTTTTTTTTAAATCTTTGAAAGATTCACGAATCTTTTCTTCCGCAGGAGAAAATTTCATTAAATTCGGGAAAGATCGCGTCAAAAACACAAAGAACAGCCATTAAGGCTGCAAGATTCATCTTGCGAACAGATATGAGGTGGGAAACCAGTCCAGAAGGGACAAGGAGAGTGCGGAAAAGGCGAAAGCATTTCAGCCGTCAGATCTTACGCAAAGGACCGACAACCGTTGGATCAGTGAGAAGGTGCACGAGGTTTAGCCCTCTGCAGTGCACAGGAGTGATTTCGACTTGTAAAGTCGCGAAATCCTGACGTCATCTTGACCGTCCGATCAAGAGACACGTGGCGAGATCCTATTCCATCACAAAATCGGGAATCGGGAGTTGGACGAGCGAAAGAATCTGCTATCCAAAAACTCCGATACGCAAAATCGCAAAATCCCGAAACGATCACAGACGTCCATTTGAGAGGACAGGTGGCAGCAGATCAACGCATCGTCATATCGAAATTTCGGAGTTTGGGGTTTTCAAAGACCATTGCAACGGGACCTCGCAACTCGCGAAATCGCGATACGCGATATAGCGATACGATCTCAGCCGTCCGTTTGTCCGCACACGTAGCGAACATCGTAGCGCCCGTCGGCAAATCGACATTCGGGGTTTCAAGTTGTCAAAGAAATTTGACATCGCAACTTGCGAAATCGCGATACGCGAAATCGCGATACGTGAAATCTCGATCATATCTCAGCCGTCCATATCTCCCAGACGCGTGGCGCAAATCCAGCGACTCGGAAAAAGTCCCGAAGAGAAAAGCGCCATCGGCATATCGGGATTCGGGAAATCGCGAAACCTAAGTACAAGCAATCGGGTTTCTTTCCAGTGAAATCCCCGACGCAAATCTAGCCGTCCATCTGTTCAGGACGAGTGGCAGAGATCGAGGCTTTCGGGAAAAGTCCCGATAAGCGAGTTCATCGGCTTTTCGGGATTCGGCAAATCGCGGATCCAAGAGACAAGAAGTCCAGAACATTTCAATCGTGATATCCCGAGGAGAAATCAGGACCGTCCATCTGTTAGGACACATGGAGGCGATCAAAGCGATTTGGGAAAAGTCCCGACAAGAAAAGGTCATCGGCATTTCGGGATTCGAGAGACCAAGAGGTCACACGTTTAAATCGTGAAATCGCGAGAAGGGATCACGACCATCCATCAGTTGAGGACGCGTGTCACGGATTGAAGCCATCGGGAAAAGTCCCAACAAGACAGCGCCATCGAAAAATTGACAATCGCAGAATCGAGGAGACAGAAAACCTCGACATCAGGAATCGCGAAATCCTGATTCGCGATATCCCGATACGATCTGGACCGTCCGATCACTACACGATCTGGACCATTCAAAAGTCCAAAGGCAATTTTTTCACGTTTCGGCGATTTGTAAGCCAAAGAAATGGGAAAATCCCATAGCGCCTTAACATTAAAGCTCGTGGTCACATCGCAAGGAGACTAAGGGCCATCTAAAGCCCGATAAGCTCCCATAGGCCGTCGGCGATTCGGCAATCTCTGATATTGGAGGTAAATACGATTTTTTTTTTCTAAGTGTCTATTTTTTCAGCATTTTTTCTCTATATGGCGTCGTCTAGCAATCTCGGCCCAACTCAGGGTCCGATTCTTCTTGGTAAGAATTACGAATTTTGGTCACTTCGAATGAGGTCTTTCTTGCAAGCACAAGAGTGTTGGGAACCAGTGGATTTTGGCTATGTAGAACCAGATCCAACAGTCCTCACTGCCATGAAAAATGCTCAGAGAATTGCTCAGGCAACTCTGAGGACCAAAGAAAACAAAGCGAAATTTTGGATACAGAATTCTATGGATGATTCGATATTCTTGAAAATCACAGGCGCTGGTACTTCCAAACAGGCTTGGGACATCCTCAAAACTTCCTACCAAGGAAATGACAGGGTAAAAACAGTTAAACTCCAGTCCTTGTGGACACAATTTGAGACTCTCAGGATGACAGAGTCTGAAACTGTAAATCAGTTCATGACCAGAGTCATGGGCATCGTGAACCAGATCAGACTCATTGGTGAAACCATCACTGATCAACGAATTGTTGAGAAAATTCTCAGAAGTTTACCCAGGAAATTTGAAATGGTTGTAACAGCCATCCTTGAATCTAAGGATTTGTCAAGATTCTCAACAGATGAACTAATTGGTTCTCTGGTGACACATGAGACAAGACTACATCTCACAGATGAGTCAATCTCAAATGCCTTCCAATCTCAATTCTCCTTTAGAAGAGGGAAAGGCAGAGGAAGAAGTAGAGGAAGATGGAGCAATCAAGGTAACTCCCATACCAGTGGGGGAAATAGACAACAATATCCAAATAACAATTTCCAAGGTCACAGAAATAAACAACACAATCAACATCAAAATTTCCAACCTCAAAGAGGCAGAGGGAGAAGATCGAATGACAAATCCATCATTCAATGTTTTTATTGCAAAAGGTATGGGCACTATGAATCTAAATGAAGGAAGAAGTAGGCAGATCATCTCTCAGGCAGAGCACATGTGTCAAATCACACGGGAGAAAACTCAGGAGGTATGTTTCTCTCATGCCACAAAACTGAACAACAACCTAAAGATCTCTGGTTGTTGGACAGTGGCTGTAGCAATCACATGACAGGTAACAGAGAATTACTTTCTAGCATTGATTCTTCAATTTTGTCTCATATTACCCTTGGAAATGACTATTTAGTCAAAGTTCAAGGAAGAGGAACTGTTCCTATTCTTACTAAACAGAATGTAAAGAAAGACATATCTAATGTCTACCATGTTCCAGACTTGAAGCATAACTTGTTAAGTGTAGGACAGCTCATTGAAAAAGGATATAAGGTACTTTTTGAGGGAGTATCCTGCAAAATCTATAATAGAAAACCCAACAGAAAATTGATTTCTGAAATCTATATGACTCCCAATAGGATGTTTCCCATTACCCTCAGAACTGCAAATCTGAGTCAACCTTATGCACAGAATGCATCAATCCTGAATGAAACAATGGTTTGGCATACTAGATTTGGACATCTACCATTTAAGAGTCTAAGTCTACTTCAGAAAAACTCCATGGTCAAAGGTTTACCTATTTTTAAAGAGCAAATCCCCCCCATGTGAGTCTTGCATACTTGGAAAACACAAGAGAACCAGTTTTCCACAGTCCTCCAATCAAGCCAAACAACATATTGAACTTGTCCACACTGACCTATGTGGACCAATGCAAATAGATTCAATTGGTGGTAGTTTTTACTTTCTAACGTTTATTGATGATTTCAGCAGGAAAATCTGGATATACTTTCTTAGACACAAGTCTGAAACATTTACAAAATTCAAAGAATTCAAGGCTGAAGATGAAAAACAGAGTGGTAAATTTCTCAAAGTACTCAGGTCAGATGGAGGAGGCGAATACAACTCCAGAGAATTTGCAATTTTTTGCAAATCTCAAGGCATAATCATGCAAGCGACAACAAGGTATACTCCAAAGCAAAATGGAGTGGCTGAAAGAAAGAATTAGACCATCATGAATATGGCAAGAACACTTCTTAAAGAAAAACACTTGTCAAATACTTTTTGGGTTGAAGCAGTAGCATGCTCAGTCTATCTTCTGAACAGATCACCAACCACCAGTCTACAGATGAAAGTTCCCCAAGAAGCTTGGAGTGGGACAAAGCTCAATGTAGCTCATCTAAGGACATTTGGATGCATAACATATGCACACATTCCTTCCGAACTAAGGAAGAAGCTTGATGACAGAAGTGAAAAATGTATTTTCACTGGCTACAGTGAAACCTCTAAAGCTTACAAGCTTTACAATCCCATCACCAAGAAATTAATTCTCAGCAGAGATGTACAATTTTTGGAAAACCAATTCTGGGATGATTCAGAAAATCAGCAAGTGGACAGTCAAAATCCTTTGCTGCCAAATTCTAAAAATACAGAAAATTCAGAACAGCCAGTACCTCAACCCATTCCTCCAAGAATGCAAGTCCAAGGACAACCAGATAATTCACAGGATAGCTCAACTTCTAGCAGAGAATCATTCTCTGAACCACAGAATCAGAGAACTCGAAGTTTGAGAGAAATCCATCAACAGTTGGATGACTT
>JASDQU010103331.1:316618-340532 GCA_032191745.1 Picea mariana | reverse complement strand
GCATAATGAAATATTTTTTAGGCATTGAGGTTCATCAATCAGCCAAAGGCATTTTTGTCTGTCAGCAAAAGTATGCAGCAGACATCATCAAACGGTTTCGCATGGAAGGATGCAATCCAGCAGAAACACCCATACCTTTAGGCACAAAATTAAGCAAGAATGATGAAGGTCCCACCGTGGATTCTACTTTATACAAAAGTTTAGTAGGCAACCTATTGTATCTTACAGCAACTAGGCCTGACATCATGTATGCAGCGAGCCTTGTTTCCAGATTCATGGAATCACCCAAGGATTCACACTGGAAAATGGCAAAACGAATTTTGAGATATGTAGCAGGAACACTACATTTTGGTTTATGGTACACTACATCTGATTCTAATCAACTTTCTGGTTACACAGATAGTGACTTTGCAGGCAACTTGGATGACAGGAAAAGCACATCAGGATATGTTTTTCAACTGGGCATGAACCTGATTTCATGGGCATCGAAGAAGCAGCCAATTGTATCCATATCTTCTGCAGAGGCAGATTATGTAGCTTCTACCTCAACTTCTTGTCAAGCTGTATGGCTGAGAAGATTATTGAAAGACATGTCACAAACAGAGAAGGATCCAACTCCTATCTTCTGTGACAACACATCAGCAATTGCATTATCCAAGAACCATGTGTTCCATAAGAAAAGTAAACACATTGACACTCGGTTTCATTTCATACGCGAGTTAGTCAATAATGGTGACATTGCACTACAATTTTGTGGTTCTAGAGATAATCTTGCTGATATTTTCACCAAGCCACTAGGAAAGTCAGTTTTTGACTTCCAGAGACAGCACTTAGGCATAGTCAGTGGTTCTGATTGTAACTGTTGAGTCTAAGAGGGAGTGTTAAATATATTGTACCCTGAATAGTATGACTGTACACTGCCAGCTATACTGGACAGTTGTACTTTCTATTTCTGTCTTGCTTGAGCATATATAGCTCAACCATCTTACATTGTAACTATCTTCTGAGTTCTATACTTCTTCATACATTTGAATATACTATTCTTTTGTCTCTGCATTTCTCTGTGCTTCACAATTTATCAACGAAGAGCATAAATGTGATCTGAGAGAGATTTTAACGCACTGATTTAACAAATTGAAAACATAAGAAAAGCCTGGAACCCATTCTCTGAATAACCATTGTGTCTATAGTCAATCACAATAGGATCCAATTAAAAGAATTTGTTGTATATGAAATTTCTAGGGTACTTTAAATATGTATCTTTTTTTTGAAAGAAGTAAAAGCGGGTTAAATTAGTTTGCACTAAGGTTCACCACAAGAGTGAGGATAAGACAATAAGTTGTTGCACCTTAACGTTTCCCTTATTACGGATGTAAATAGAGTTTCAGTGATATGCTTTTGGTCACAATATTTCATCAAAATTCTTCTTGAATGGCATTACGAGAGGCCTTATACCTTCAACATTGCGTAAAAACATTATCTCCAAGATTCAAGTCAACCAAGCTAAGAAAAAAACAGAGATCAATGAGTTACGAATTGTATACTGTCAATGAACTCAATATTTGTTTTTCACCTAAGATTTTGTGGAAACAAAAAAGAGATAAGGAAATCATTATAGTAGGGTAAAGATCACTGGAGCTGAAATCCATAAATCCATATATACTAATAAAATATTGCTATAGAATTTTAAGGGTTCAACATATAAACAAGAGTTGCATGGCAACTTAGTCCCTGCAAGGTAATGCATTATATATATCTAATGCAATACATATATCTATTGGATATCGTAGAAGATGGAAAGTGTAATGGAATGTGTTCATACTACCTATAATCCACCTCAGATTTTCGAGGCTGTCGGTTTGACCCTAGTTTTGTTCGTGAAAACCATGGTCAAACATCAAGATAGCAGTTGGTCAAGCTAGACCCTATTTTTAATCTATGCACCTCGTTTTTAATTATTAAAATTTATGGTGTGAGGTTTTCTTGTCGGGAGCAATAATAACATAAATCAATAGACAAGACGTTTGCAAACAGAGATCAGGAAAAAAGTGATGGAAAGGTACACCTCTGCAATAAGGGGTTCAATTTTTTCAGTAGTCATAATTTTAAAAAATAATTTAATTTAAAAAAAAATTAAAATCTTCAATATAACAATGTTATACATTGCAAAACTGTTTAAATTTATAGTCAAACTGCTTAGTCAATGGAATTAATGTCAAATCAATACCAAATGCATTGCTATAATCTTGCTTTGACGGGAACTAATAAGTTTAGCAACTCATCCAACCTACCTTAAATTAATTAAAGTTGAATTTGAAATTGATAAAGTTAACATTTGATATTTGTGGGTGGAACACTTAATCTCCTGCGTTGATTTTGTATACAAAATGCTTCTATAATTGAACCATGAAACTCGTGCTGGCAATGAGAATTGTGAAACTCAACAAACTTTTTATTCATCACGAAATCTCCACACGTTTAATGAAACATTTCACTATGGGATGCACGTAACATTCACTGGTTGACTGCAACACCGATTTACCGATCCAAACAAGAATACAAATATGAACAATTCAATAAATAATGGATACCAATTCAATAGAATCTGCCCAAATGCTAAAAGTAGGAATAGGAAACCAATTGGAGAACAACAATAGCTCTGGATAGCAACAATAGTTCTGGTGGTATATGTGCATAAAATTGTTCATGTTTGGAAATCTTAGTAGAATTCTTTTGGTCGTTAGATTTGAGTGATATATCGTCATATTCCAAGAAAAAAAATTCTTGACATAGTTATGGAACCCTAAAACTTTGTAAATATGTAAAGGTTTTTTAAAAACTATTATTCCAATGATACTGACAACATATATTGACATAAATTCCATTGTGTCCTTCCACACCTATACTACCATCATATTGTAGTAAATACTTTACCGTTGATAGGCTTGGCAAGGAAAATGCCATGGCAGATCAACTTAGCCAATTGGAGGAACCCCCACTTGCTGAAGATGAACTTGATCAGTTCCCTGATGAGTATCTTATAAAAAAAAATAGTTTAAAGCTGCCAAGAATTTAGACATGCATTAGCGGGTCTCCATTCTCCCATATTGGGAGATGATGAATTGAACCCTATGTTAGCTTCGTTCTTTACATCTAAAGGGTTGCCATTTTATTTATCACAGGTGATCTGGATGTATCCATCTTCTGCCAGCCTTCCCAAGGGATTTCACAGCCACATTATGTCAGCTTCCTGCAGAACAAAACATGGAAATATATGATATACTTTCTGCAGAAGAAAACAGGGAAACCTCAATATCCCATGCAAACAAAACCCTTCTTTGTTTAGATTACAATTATACAAAAAAAGAGATTTAATGTAACACATATGGATTTCTTTGTTATAATTAAAAGTAAACAAATAAAAATGGAAGACTAATTAAACATAATGTATCAAAGGAAGAAGGCTCGGGCAAAAGTTATGACAGAAAATCAGGCATTAGAAGATTCAAGAAACAACTGAGTGGCACCTTGACAACTTCCTTCTAACTGTTGTATAAGTAGTAAAGAGATTCCTCAACAGAATATATTCAGTCCATATCAGTTGGGAACTTCGGGAATGTATAAATATGGGTCGATGTTGCCAAAAATTGAAAGCTAGTATGACGGAAAAAACTTCATGTAGCCATTAACGCTGGTATCGATTGGGGTGTGTATCATAAATCAATAGATGTTGCAGATAGAGATTAGGAAAAAAGTGATGGAAAGGTGTACCTCTGCAATAAGGGGTTAAAGTTTTTCACCAATTATAATTTTAAAAAATAGTTAAATTTAGAAAAAAAAAATATTCAATATAACAATGTTATAGTTTGGAAAATTGTTTAAATTTATATTCAAATTGCTTAGTCAATGGAATTAATATCAAATCAATAGAAAAATCATTGCTATAGTCCTTCTTTGACCCGGACTAATAAGACCCAGATAATTTTCAATGGGATTCCAAATAAAATAAAATAAAAATATTTTCAAGTTGATATACTCATAAAAAACAAAGATCCAATCCAATGAAATAGAGTGAAATTTGTGTGTTGATTAAATGAAAAAACTCTATCGCTATCTCATCTTAAACATCGACATGATCGACTATTCAATTAATTTCTTTGTCACCACTTTGTTCGTAAACCATTCTGAAACTATCCTTCTAATTAAATAACTTCTACAACCATTCAAATCTTAAAAAATGATAATTTAAAAACTAAGCTAATTTAACATCACTTATACGATTAAAACATCTCCTTCCGTAAAATTGTTTTGTGCCTATGTTAATTTGTACACAACTCACAAATTAATATACAACTAATATAAACTAGATGGTTGTCTCCGAGCCATAATTGTTTAGTCGTAATTGTTTCATCCTTCCAATAAATTATTTCTCAATATAAAATTTAGAACACTAAGCTTTGAATTCCATATTATATACAAGAACTATCCTAACTTACAACAACTTCTAGAGTAAAATCTAATTTGCAAAATAAATACAACAATTGCTTTTTTATGTTTCATCCTTCCTTTCTTATGTAAGGTATTCTAATGACAACAATAATGATTATCCAGGAAAATATAATATCAATAAGATCGCTGACGAAACGTTATCCATAAAAATCAACAACTATTTTTGGCAGCATATTGATATATACAATTTTTTTCTGTTCAATAAAAATTCTATATCAATCATTAATTGATTTCACATAATTTCTTTACTGTAAGATCTAATACACCAGAATTAACAATATACACATAAAATATTGTTTCCAACATGATTGAACATGATTGAAGGATGATGATGATTCCACTTGAACATGAATCTACGCAATTGCCTCCTTAAGCTTGCTAACTGAATATTTCACTGGTACCTCCCAGAATGCTAGGGGCACTCTTCTTCCCCCCTTAGACCCCTGAGCCACAAAGAGGACACATAAAAAAAACCAGAATCAATAGCGTCGCATAACAGTACTAAGAAAAGTGAAATCATTTCCCCCTCTTCTCTAATTCCTTTATAGAAAAATCTCCAATGACACATGTCCTCTTGCACAAATAATTAACTGTTTACTTAATTTAATTATGATTATTCACCCACACACTTGTCAAACTCTCCCCAAGTTTCATAAGCAATAACCATTTTTATTTTATTTAAAAAATAATTGACCCTCTCATTCCTCAATGTATTCCTATTTTTGCTCTTAGATGTCTCTTAGTTCCCAAAATTTTCATTTAATGATTGTCCCCTAACTAGATCTTAGTTTGAGTTGGTTTAGGAGTCCTCTTTTAGTTATATTTAGTGGTAGATTGAATCAAGATAAAATTCTATGTATACACCTATTCTCTCACATTTTATTTCTTTCTATTTTACAAATCCTTTTTTTTATTTTCATGCACACATGTGCAATTTTCCCAACCTTTAAATTTTTATTCCCTTTTTTCCTAGAGTTTGATTTTATCTAAAAGTTTTAAACTTATTTCATATTTTATTTATTCCTTTATTTAAATTTAAACTTAGACTTAGTGTTGATTTAGGCTTAGACACTGGTTAGTCTTCTAAGTTTATAATTTACTCATTAATTAATACCCTTTCCTATCAAGGTCTAAGCATTTTATTAATTTTCTAGGCCATCTAGATTTATTGACTCAATTTTAATTATGCGACATGCCCTTTGAGACACACCTCTGTGCTCCAAGGGTGCCACTCACGTTTGACTATTTTTGGAAGTTGTCTGATCCTTGGAGTCAACACTCCATTTGGTCGGCATTGTGAAAGACTAATGGCTTCTAATAAATAAGGATTTTGCCTTATTTCATGCCCCTTAGAAATATTCATGAGAAACTGTCTCAGTCCGCTCACATGCTATCATGAAGCTCTCGAAATAGGTAATCATTAACCTACAATTCGGGTCACGAAGGGAGTGTTAGTAGAATGTGACAAGGACATTGGTACACCTCTCCCTCAACTGTCTCATTTTTGTGCATGACCCATTTACTCCTTATGTGAGTCAGATTAGCAAGAATCATCAAGTCTGCAACCACTCACAAATTAGTGTCAATAATCCATATGCATACTTCATATTGTAATCAATCATATATCCCTTGTGTGTAAAATGAAATACTCAAAAAAAATGCAATCCACTCCTTGACTCAATCTCGAGAATCCACAATGTGTCATCTGTCCTGCACACTGAAGAGAACTCATCAACAATAAATGTCAATACATATACATTTGAAAGTAACAATAAATCACAATACATCATCATCATCATATATAACTCATAATCGAAACGAAATCATAATGTATCATAACCAGATCACTTGCACATAAAGGTCCTCAAAGAATAAATCAATATAAGTGTGATCAATAGAATTGGATGTTAAAATATTGAAGAATATTGGGTACAAGTTTCAGATACTAATTCATTACAAGTATGAAGTTATACATACTGGAATTTAGGGTTTGTGATTATTCCACGAACTAGTCCCAAACAAGTGTTCGAGATAAAACATTTATATTTAAATATTGGTAGGTCCAAATTGAATTCCACTTGTTGAAATAGAACAGACACTAATATTGAAGGCCCGAGTTTTATAATCTAAAATGGAAAATTGAGTTCGTGGTGAATCTTACAAGTTTGCATATTTGACGTACAATTCTGAGTAGTTTTGTATGGAGATTTAATAAGTGATTTGGGATTGTATTTGAAGGTTGATTTGATCCTGTATTGTCATTTAAAATATTCCAAGGGGATTGGTGTCTCCTTCGAGTACGTGATGGAAAACTCAGGGAGTGGGTGCTTCCTTCAATTTGGTGCTTGTAAAATCTTGAAACTACTTAAGAAACAATTCTTTGGTTTTCTCCTAGTTGGGTTTTCAAGTAAAAATCTGTGTGCAATGTGTATGATTTTATGTGATGCTGAATGAAATGATTAATGGTTAATTTCTATGTAGTTCTTGAAGGTAAAAATTATTGAAATAACTAGATATATTAATTCACTATTTTGAATGAGGTTTAACTGATTCTAAACTAAAGAGGGAAGGCACCCTATTTTTTAGTAGGCTCTCTAATTTGTAGGGGAATATTCTCAAGAGAGAATATTCTCATTTATGGAAGTTCCCTCAACATTGGACTATCAAACTTAAGAAAAGAATTACCTAGGTCAATGTGTAATACCTCCAACACTTTTTTCATCACATTAAAAATACTAGTAGTTATATTATTGATAAATAGAATTTCTAAAATGTATAAATAGGTCAACATTCAAATTTTATTTGTTATTTTTAGAATCTATCTTTGTCACCAATTTTTTATTTAATGTCATATAAAGAACCTTATAAAAAATAAAGTTTGTTTGCTTCTTCTTTATTTCAAACAACTCTAAAAATATCTATTTGAGAAGAGTAAAAAGAATGTTCATACAGTCTTCAAGTCATGATCTACTAGAGTGTTGATGGTCACAATTGACCATATTCAACATTAAGAAGATCACTTGGTCAGGGTCTCAATTATACCCTTATCCATTTAGTGTAGTGTCGTGATTGTAACTAGTTCAATGGGTCCAATTACCCTTTTCCTAGAACTAATTTAAACTTAAATTTAATCTAATCTAATCTAATCTTACCTACCTATTTGTCTTCTGATGTTTATTAACACTTTATGATACTAAAAAACAAAAGAGAGGACTTGTCATTTTGTAGGTGATTGAAAATGAAATCTTTGGTATTAGCTAAAATGAAGGCTCAACCAAGCCACTGAAAAATATTGCTCCTACGAAAGAAGATTTTCATTGAAGCTCTTCTAATGTGAAGAAAATGAAAGAACTAATATAACTCTATTGTAAAGCTAAACTATCCTAACTCGGATATAGAGTTAGTTTGTAATGTCCCAATTATGAGCAAGAAGATTAAGACAAACTTGAGCATGAGATAAAAGTAAGCCATTAAGTTATAGATGTAGTTCATATAACCTAATAATGATTAAAATAAACACACGTCAATCTTAACTCAGTAAATAGTTACTAAAGAAAGATTAAATATATATACTCACACTCAATATGGAGGATTAAAAGATATTGAACACGAGATAAGAAAAATTTCTACCCAATGAAACAATTCACATAGAAAGACAATGATTAAAGAAAATGCATACGAATAGTGAACCTAGTAAATAGTTACAAAGCAACTACAGATATACATACTCATATTCAATAATTCAATTTTGTCAAATTAAAACCAATCACGAAAAACAACTTATCAATGATTTTAAATAAACATGAATTCACATAAATGACAACAATTCACATTATATGAGCTCATACTCATTGAGAATGAATTTATCAAATGGAATGTATTTTATTAAACTCAAAACATGATAACAATATCAAATTCTAAATATGATTAAAAGGCTTGAGAGTCTTCTATCAGTTCACAAAACTCGATAGTAGTGCACGAGTTCTATAACTGATTTGTAACTCAAAATACAAAATATTTCAAGAAAGAGATTGTGATATCACAAGTCTCTCATTTCCTAAGATTATCCTTTCACTATTCTTTCATCCTCCAACCTTTGTTTCTCATTTGAATCTCTCATCCTTTTATATCCCCTTTGAATTTGTTTGTCTTCATGATTTTATGCCTTTAAATCCTCTACCATGATCAATATCACTTGATCTTCTCCACTGACGCAGCCGCACTCCTCAGAGCACGTCCGCTTCCTCAGGATCTTCTTCTTTCTTCGGCCCGAAGAACTCAAAGGTTCCTCTAATTACCTATTGGGAATTTTCCTTACCCACAACAACTCTTCCAAGTGATCTCCCTTAATGATCGGGAAATCAGAACTCCCAGCTTCGCAAGTTCACTGTCTATCTCTGGGCTCTCAAATCCCCAAGACCCGATGACTAGTCAACATTGACTTCTTCCTGTACCTATCTGGACTTCTGCTCTATCGCGATTTCGCAAATCGTGATGTCGTGCACTTTGAATTACTGAATCTTGATACCTGATGCGCCGAATCTCCTATGCGCATGTGTGAATTAACCTTTCCACACCCCGTCACTTCAATTGCGATTTTGAAATTCACGGGATCGCGAATCCTAATGCCAAAGGATTCAGGACTTACCTTTTCCCGATCCCCGATACTATGCCACCTGTCCTCCACTATCTCCTTATGTGGCCCAAACGACTCTCCCGTTGGGATATCGCGTTTCGCGATTCCAAGCGGCAAGTGTTTCCTGCTCTCAGAAACCCCGATTCTCTGAACTCCGACTCTTCGAGATCTCTTGACATGCATCCCTACTGATGGACGGTTCTGATCTTGTCGAAATATCACGGATCACGATGTCACAAGTCTTGTTACAACAACTTGGAGCTTCAACTTGTGAATCCCTGATACATGAGGCCACGTGTAGATCCGACGGCTCCTTCTGACTTGGATCGACGGCTCTGCTCCCCCCATGAGTTTCAAACCTTTGGACGTTCCGCACCGTAACCTCCTTGCACCTCCACAAGATCTAATGATCCTCGGAACTTCACGAAATATCCTCAGAGGATTTCGACCATCCGTTCTCTCCCTTTGATGATTCTACGAAACGAATCAAGTGCTTCCTCCACGAAGACTTGTTCTCCTGCTCGCCAACCTGTGACACTTCTCTCCGACTTTCAACAGCAGCTTCCCTGCACTTGCCATTCAGTGAATTCAAAGGCCTACTCCTCCTAAGCTTGTTCTTGACTCTCAAGTCCTTTAGAGAACTTCTTGCACGCACTCCTTGCGACAAACCTTCAACGACGCCTCAGTGTTGAAGTCTTTTGACTCTGTGCACTCCTGCAGCAGCAATCTCCCTATACTCTGCTCAGAATCACAACGCTGAGAGTTAGCTTGTCTTGCGCACTCCTTGCATGACACTGTTCCTAACTACAAATTTGAGGAAACAAGAACAAAAGATATCTCTAATTGAACCCTTCTATCAACGCACTCCTTGCGGACAATTCGACTGCACATCTTGCAGGAATCCTCTGGCTCAAATAGAGAAACAATTGAAACTCATTCTATCTCCCTCTCAGACTTCATTCAACCATGAAATCACATACACAACATATAAAAACAAATGAATGACTGGAAACAGATATAAATTGATCATGACATCGATACACAGAGAAACAACACAAAACCATGGATTTGAATCAAGCTTTCTTCTATTAATTCAAATGCCTGTACATGGGTGTTCTTCATACAATTCTTTGTATGCTCTTCTGCTCTTCATATAGAATGCTAATAATACAATGATACAATGAGGGTGTCTATATTCGTTTTCCCTCTTGGGCTTTAAAGCTATCAAATCTAGAATTAAATTCCTATCTACCAGCATTAACTATAATAAATGCCAACTATCTACCTAAGGACGAGAGCTATCCACTCAAATCCCATTAAAATATACAAAGGCTCCTCTTCTTAAATGACTCATTTAAGATTTGCGCAACAGTTCCAAAGCATTTTCAAAATTTGTGCTGGCTGGTCCAGTTGTCCTCTGCTTCCGCGCTGGCTCACTTGCTGTGCTGGCGATGCTCCTGCATCATACTCCCTCACTTGAAAAATTTCATGGGATCTTGTCCATGAGCTCTTGCACGGTGTGTCTATGCTTCTGTATCACTGCTTCACTTTCCTAGCTGGCATCTTCTACTGGGTGGCCCTTCCATTTGACCAAATACTCATAGTATTCTTTCCTTCTGGTCATCTTCCCCACTCTCTTATCTAGTATGCATTCCATCTACGAATTCTCTGCAACTGGCATTTATTTCATCCACTGGATCACTGGCACCTCAGTTCCAGTCTCTGCTTCTCCAGCCCTGTATGGGTATAAATCTACGATATTGAATATCAGAGATATTTCGATGCCATCCGAAAACTCAATTTCATAAGCATTTTCTCTGAATTTTCTTAAGACCTTGCATGGTCCGATTTTCTTCATCTTCAGCTTATTGTATGTTCCCCTTGGGAACCTTTCCTTCCTCAAGTGTGCCAGAACCAGATCACCAACTTCAAACTGAAGCTGTCTCCTATGCTGATCTTCTCTGCGCTTATACTCCTCATTTGTTTCCATTAGTCACTTCTTCCCTCAGTCGTGAAGTTCCTTCATTGCCTTAGCAAATTCTTCTCCACTAGCGCTACTAGTCACAGTCTGTTCTGAATCCCTCAGTTTAGAAACTCCTCTCGGCTGCATCCCATACACAACTTGAAATGGACTTTGGCCTGTGCTCCAATTTACTGAATCGTTGTATGCAAATTCTGCCTATGGTAATATCTGTTCCCAATTGCTGTGGTGCTCTGTCACCAAGTTTCTCAACAAATCTCCCAAACTTCTATTCACCACCTCTGTTTGTCCATCCGTCTGAGGATGATAAGAAGAACTAAACACCAAGTTAGTTCCTAGCTTCTTCCATAAGGTCGTCCAAAAATGCCCTATGAATTTAGTGTCGCTGTTTGAAACTGTACTTTTTGGCAATCCATGAAGTCAAACGATTTCCTTGAAAAGCAGATTTGCGATGTGAGTCACATCGCTGGTCTTCTAGCATGGAATGAAGTGTGCCATCTTAGAAAACCTGTCCACTACCACAAAGATGGAATCAAATCCTCTTTGCATCCTTGGAAAACCCAATACAAAATCCATGCTTATCGCCTCCCACGGCCTCTCTGGTATGGGAAATGGCTGATAGAAACCTGCATTCTGCTTCCTCCCCTTCGAATGCTGGCAAACTCTACCTATGTCGACAAACCTTTTGACATTTGCTTGCATTCCTGGCCAAAAGTATGACTCGCTCAGCTTCACGAATGTTTTTTCATGGCCAAAATGTCCTCCTAATCCACCATTGTGCTTCTCCTTTAACAGGCTCTCCCTCATGGAGCATTTCAGAATACATAGTTGATTGCCTCTGAACAACAATCCCTCCTGGATCATATAATCTATCCAAGGACTTCTGTCTCTGAGAACTAGATTCTCAGCTGCTTCATACGCTTCTCCAAAGTCTGCATCTCCTGCATACATGTTCCTGAGATTTTCAAAACCCAAGGTTTTGACTCGGAATTCATGCAACAACAAACACTTCCTGCTCAAAGCATCAGCCACTTTGTTAGCAGTATCTGAAATGTGTTTAATCAAAAATGTGAAATTCTGCATATACTATACCCATTTTGCATGTTTCTGGTTCAACTTCTCCTGTTGAGTCACAAACTGCAATGCATGGTTGTCACTGTACAATACAAATTCTTTCGGGATCAAGTAATGCCTCCACTTCTTCAGTGCCTATATGATAGCATAAAACTCTTTGTCATACGTGGAGTATTTCAATTTTGCCTCATCGATCTTCTTGCTGAAATATGCAACCGCCCTGTCTTCCTGACTCAAGACCACTTCTATGGCAAATCTACTTGCATCACATTTCACCTGAAATGTCTTCAAGAAATTAGGCAACACCAGAACTGGTTGTTCCGTGATCTTCCGCTTCAACAGATTGAAGCTCTTCTCAACCTCTGTTGTCCAATGAAAAGACTTATGCTGCTTCTTCACTGTATCCATCATCGCTGCGCTAATTCCACTGAAATTCCTGATGAACTTTCGGTAGAAACTAGCCAACCCATGAAAACTCCTCACCTTGAAAATATTTCTCGGTGATGGCCAATTTTTTATCACTTCTACCTTATTCGGATCCATTCTCATCTCATTCACCGAAATAACAAAACCCAAGTAGATGAGCTCTGTTTTCATAAATGAGGACTTCTTCATATTTATCAATAGCTTCTCCTGCTGTAGCTTCCTCATCACTATAGCCAAATGCTTCAAATGTTCTGCCATTGACTTACTCTAAATCAGTATGTCATCCAAATACACAATGACGAACTTCTCGATGAATTCCCTCAGGACTTCATTCATTAACCTCATAAAGGTACTTGGTGCATTCGTCAAGCCAAACGGCATGACAAGCCATTCATACAATCCTTCGTTGGTTTTGAAGGCTTTTTTCCACTCATTGCCTTCCCTCATGCGAATATGGTGATATCCTCTTTTCAAATCGATCTTTGAAAAATACTTTTCCCCACTCAAGGAATCCATCAGATCAACCATTCTCGAAAATGGAAACCTGTACCTGATGGTTATTTTATTAATCGCTCTTGAGTCAGTACACATCCTCCAGCCTCCATCCTTCTTCAGACTGAGTACTGTTGGAACAACACATGGACTCAAGCTTTCTCTGACCAACCCTTTGTCCAGCAGCTCCTGGACCTGCTTCTTGACCTCTTCATTCTCCTGTGGCGTCAACCTGTACACGGCTTTATTCGACAAACTAGCTCCTGGTATGGGGTCAATATGATGACTCACACTCCTCATCGGTGGCAACGAACGAGGTAATTCATCCACTATGATGTTAGCGAACTCTTCCAGCAAGTCCTGAATCTCATCTGGTAGATCATCCACTCTTGTGCTAGTCAGAACAATCCTCGGCTTTCTGACCACAAAGAATTGTGGATCTTATTTATTTTTCACCTCCGTAAGAAGTTCCTTTCCACTCATGAGAAGTACTGTGTTGCTTACTTCCGGTTTCACCTCTTTATCCTTTATCGGAAGTAACATATGGGTTCTCCCATTCTTCTCCAGGGTATATGTGTTCATTCTCCCATCATGAATCACATTTCGATCATATTTCCATGGTCTAGCCAGCAATAAATGACATACATCCATGGGAATAACATCACATAAGATCTTATCATTATATCCTCCTATCTTGAATTCAACCAAGCATTGTTTAGTGACAGTTACTTGGTGTCCTTTTTGTAGCCACAAAACTCTGTATGGGCTCGGGTGATCAGTTGTCTTCAGCTCCAGCTTTTCCACCATCTCTGTGGAAATGAGATTATCTGTGCTACCACTGTCTATGATGACCTTTCACACCCTATCCTTGGTTTTGCAAGATGTCTTGAAAAGTTTGGTCCTTTGGACTGAACTATCCACTTCCTTCTCGAGTGTCAAAAGGACTGTATGCATCACAAGCAATCTTCCGCCTTCTTTGACTTCGCCCTCAGCATCGTGCCTCTGCGCCTCAGTGATGTGAGCTTCTCCGATGTCTTTCTTTTTCTCTAGACACTCGTAAGACTTGCACCCATTCTTTCCACATGTGAAACATGTGATTACTCCACCTCTTCCTCTTCCTCTACCTCTGATATGAGGAAACATATTATTATCAACATACCCTCCTCTCTGCTCTATATGCTGCCCTCTTTGTTCAACATATGGCCCTCTCTATGAGGTCCCACCTCTTTCAACTTTACCCTGAGGTTTCTTCCATGCTTCTGGTATTTATCCTGGGCAACTGCCTTGCCTCTGGGCTGACTTCTGCCTCGCCCTCGCTGACCTTGCTTACGGCTCAGTTTCTCCTCATCTTTTAAAGCCATCTGATAAGAATCCTCCACCATCCTGATGGTTACCATGCTCAATTCATCCTGAATGTCGTATCTCAGACCATTCAGATATCTAGCAACCTTCTCATCATCACTCTCCTGATGACCTGCTCTGATGTTTAGTCGATAGAATTCTTCAGTGTATTCCTTCACTGTCATCAGCTTCTGTCTCAGGTTCTGCATTCTCCTGAACAGAGAAATTTGATAGTCTCTTGGGATGAAATTTTCCTTCATCTTTGCAATCATTCGATCCCAACTCTTGATCTTTTGCTTGCCTTTGCAGCATCTGTCAGCTTGTAGCTCATCCCACCACAATGCTGCATGTTCTTTCAAGTGTGTAACAACATGCTTGAATTTCTTATCTTCTTTGATATCTTCATAGTCGAAGTAGGTGCCAAGAGCTCTAATCCAATCTAGAAGTCCCTCCGCATCCAGATTCCCCTCATAGACTGGAATGTCCATTTTCTCCTTTGCACCCATCCTGGCAATAGCTTTGATCAATCGCTCAGTTGATGCATCTTCAGCTACAACTTCCTCCTCACGTTCAGCCTCAACTTCACTATCGGAATCACTCAGATCCCCTACACTAGCTGTACGTCTCTGAGCTGTCTCCATATCCTCGAGTCTTGCTCGGAGATCTCTCATCTGTCTCTCCATTTCTGGATTTGCTACCTGCCTACCCCTTCTTCTTACCTCCCTATCTTCTGGATCAGGTGATTGTCTTTCTCTCCTGGGCAGCATGATGAATCCTCTTCTTCTCTGCTACAGAAAGAAAAGAAACTTTTCACGCTCTGATACCACACCCTGACGCAGCCGCACTCCTCAAATCACGTCTTCTTCCTCAGGATCTTCTTCTTTCTTCGGGCCGAAGAACTCAAAGGTTCCTCTAATTCCCTATCAGGAATTTTCCTTACCCACAATAACTCTTCCAAGTGATCTCCCTTAGTGATCAGGAAATCGAAACTCGCAGCTTTGCAAGTTCAATGTCTATCTTTGGGCTCTCAAATCCCCGAGACCCAATGACCAATCAACATTGACTTCTTCCCGTACCTATTGGGACTTCTACTCTATCGCGATTTCACAACTCGCGATGTCGTGCACTTTGAATTGCCGACTCTCGATACTCGATGCACCGAATCTCCTATCCGCATGTGTGAATTAACCTTTCCACACCCCGTCACTTCAATCAGGATTTTGGAATTCACGGGATAACAAATCCTAATGCCAAAGGATTCGGGACTTACCTTTTCCCGATCCCCGATACTATGCCACTTGTCCTCCACTATGTCCTGATGTGGTCCACACGACTCTCCCGTCGGGATAACGTATTTCGTGATTCCAAGCGGCAAGTGTTTGCTGCTCTCAGAAACCCCAATTCTCCGAACTCCGACTCTTCAGGATCTCCTAACACGAGTCCCTACTGATGGACAGTTCTGATCTTGTCGAAATATCGCAGATCGCGATGTCGCAAGTCTCGTTACAACAACTTGGAGCTTCGACTTGCGAATCCCCAATACACGATGCCATGTGTAGATCCGACGGCTCCTTCTGACTCGGATCGACGGTTCTGCTCCCCCCTTGAGTTTCGAACCTTTGGACGTTCCCCACCGTAACCTCCTTGCACCTCCGCAAGATCTAACGGTCCTCGAAACTTCATGAAATCTCCTCAGAGGATTTCGACCGTCCTTTCTCTCGCTTTGATGATTCTGCGAAACGAATCAAGTGCTTCCTCCATGAAGACTTGTTCTCCTGCTCGCCAACCTGCGAGGCTTCTCTTCGACTTTCAACAGGAGCTTCCCTGCACTTTCCCTTCAGTGAATTCGAAGGCCTACTCCTCCTGAGCTTGTTCTCGACTCTCAAGTCCTTTAGAGAACTTCTTGCATGCACTCCTTGTGGAAAACCTTCAACGACGCCTCAGTGTTGAAGTCTTTTGACTCTGTGCACTCCTGCAACAACAGTATCCCTATACTCTGCTCAGAATCGCAACTCTGAGATTTAGCTTGGCCTGCACACTCCTTGCACGGCACTGTGCCTAACTGCACCTTCGAGGAAACGAGAACAAAAGCTATCTCTAATTGAACCCTTCTGTCAACACAGTCCTTGCAGACAATTCGACTGCACTCCTTGCAGGAATCCTCTGGCTCAAATAGAGAAACAATTGAAACTCATTCTATCTCCCTCTCAGACTTCATTCAACCATGAAATCACATACACAACATATAAAAGCAAATGTATGACTGGAAACAGATATAAATTGAGCATGACATCAATACATAGAGAAACAACACAAAACCATGGATTTGAATCAAGCTTTCTTCTATTAATTCAAATGCCTGTACATGGGTGTTCTTCATACAATTCTTTGTATGCTCTTCTGTTCTTCATCCAGAATGATAATAATACAATGATACAATGAGGGTGTCTATATCCGTTTTCCCTCTTGGGCTTTAAAGCTATCAAATCTAGAATTAAATTCCTATCTACCAGCATTAACTATAATAAATGCCGACTATCTACCTAAGGACGAGAGCTATCCACTCAAGGCCCATTACAATATATAAAGGCGCCTCTTCTTAAATGACTCATTTAAGATTTGCGTAACAGTTCCAAAGCATTTTCAAAATTTGTGCTGGCTGGTCTAGCTGTCCTCCGCTTCCGCGCTGGCTCACTTGCTGTGTTGGTGATGCTCCTGCATCATCCACTTTAAAGATTGCAATCCAAACCATAGAATATTTAGAAACCAATATGCTTTAAAAAGAAAAAACTAAATCTAATAATATAAGAAACTAAATCTAAAATTAAAGAAATTATATCCAAATCTAATAATTAATCAAAATAAAAACAAACTAAATTAAATGTGAAATAAATTAAAATCTAAAATCTAATAATAATAGTGTATTTATTTTAAAATAATAATAGAATGAATTTAAAACTAATTTAAAGAAAATACAAATAACAAAGTAAAAACTATATACAATTTAACTAAACTAAACAATTAAACTAAAACTAAATAAAGGTAATATTAAACACAAACTAATTTTCTTAAAAAAGATGGCTAAGATATTCTAAATCAACCAAATTAGAATTAAAGTAAAGTTTTAAAAATAAAATATAAACTCAAAAATAAATAAAACTAAACGAAACTAAATTAATTTAAATCAATCTAAAAACTAGAATGAAGTTAAAACTAAAATAACAAAAACTAAAATAATTTAAACTAAAACTAAAGTAAAGTAAAGTAATAAAAAAATTAACATTATTAAATCCAATAAGATTGCTTATAATATCTTTGTATATGACAACAAGAATTTGAGGAAGTGACTTCATACAAATATCTTAGAATTGATATTCACCAAAGCTAATTTGGAATTATAGCATTGAGAAAATGATTATTAGGGTTGGAAATCTTATTATGGGCTTGAAAACAATTGTAAATCAACTTATCTTTGGAGTTGGATAAGAAGAAACTCCTCTTTGAGACTCTTGTTACACTTGTTATTCTATATGGATGTGAACTCTAGGGTTGTAGTATTTCTAGTGAAAAGTGGAGAAAGATAGAGCAAATACAAAATAATTTTATAACCTATAATCTCAAAATTAAAGGAAATACGCCCTATCCCATCCTCATCTTAGAAAGAAGCCTCTCCCCCATTGAGAGCATGGCTATGACCACATACCTAATGTATAAGAACAAGTTAAACAACATGGAAGACAACAGGCTACCTAAAATTGCTTCAAAAATCAAGTCATAAACACCATCGACTCAAGCGAGGATGGCATAAATATGCCCGGGCTTGGCTAAACTTATGGGGAATCATGGAAGAAACCATTTTGCAGAATAAAGATACTATTAAAAAAATTGTCAAATCAAAATTCAAGGAGAAAATGTGGTGTGATAAAGAGTTAGAGGAAAAAAGAAAATTAAGGTATTATAAAGATTTAATCAACCGTAATAATTATCTATCTGTTTTTCCAAGTGTAAAGAAAAAAATAAACATTGCTAAGATAAGAACACATTTTCATGAGCTCCATAGTGAAATTAGGTGCATTTGAAGATGAAAAACACTTTCTCTTAGATTGTTGAGCCTATACCCATATTAGATCTCATTTTCAAAATATTTATCACACTACCAACCTTTCTAACCTCTTAAATTAACAAAAGTATGGTGATTTTGGAAAGCTTCTCTTAATGCTTTTTGAGCAGAGAACAAAATTTTAAAGAATCACAAGTAATCACTTACCCTCTTAAGATCCAATTGACCAATTCAATCTTAGTGGACGTTAATCATTATCATCATTATTAAAATTACATTATAACTAAACTATAATTAAAATAACAAAAGTCAAAACCATAAAAATAATATTAGAACAACCATATGGTGTAATTCTTATTGTGCCTTCCTCCTAAGGCCTCGTTAATAATTTACAATGTCGTGGTAATTTTGTTCATGGTCTGGAGATATGGAGATGATAAAAATGTGACTGTGATCTCGTGTTATCTTCTGCTGCATTCTCCTTCGTTATTCCTCATGTCAACAGCCTGGCCAAACCAACCTGTGATCTCAGGCATATCGTTGGCAAAAAAAAATCAACCCTCTTATTTGTTGAAGGCTTGGATATAAATTTGAAAGGAGAAGAAATAGCTGGAAACATAACCAATAGTAAAAACAAAGCAAGCAACCAACCGAGGTTAGAGCTGTTAAATATATTGTACCCTCAACAGTATGACCGTACACTGCCAGTTGTACTTTCTATTTATGTCTTGCTTGAGCATATATAGCTCAACCATCTTACATTGTAACTATCTTCTGAGTTCTGTACTTCTTCATACATTTGAATATACTATTCTTTTCTCTCTGCATTTCTCTGTGCTTCACAATTTATCATGGTATCAGAGCTTTAGCAATAAGACTCTTCACACAGTCCGAAGAGCCACACGATCCACACAGAATAGAGCTTCACGGATCTTGAGAGCACGTGACACAGACTTTTCACAAAGCTTGGAGAGTTGTCCGTAATACTCTCTAAAAGATCGTCGTAAGAAGCTTTCGCAGGAAGCAGAGAACGCAGAAGAAGAAACCTGCACAATTTCTCAAAGAACCATCAAAGATTGACGCAGAAGAGCTGCAGGACAAAAGAATGTTTAAAGAACTCGAAGAATTTGTTCACATTCATTAAAGATTACTGCAGAAGGCAACATCATTTAAAGATTTCAAGAAATCGCTCAAATCTGTCAAAGATTGTAGCAGATAACGAAGAATTCGTGTTTTTTTTTAAATCTTTGAAAGATTCACGAATCTTTTCTTCCGCAGGAGAAAATTTCATTAAATTCAGGAAAGATCGCGTCAAACACGCAAAGAACAGCCATTAAGGCTACAAGATTCATCTTGCGAACAGATCTGAGGCGGGAAACCAGTCCAGAAGGGATAAGGAGAGCGCGGAAAAGGCGAAAGCATTTCAGCCGTCAGATCTTGCGCAAAGGACCGACAGCCGTTGGATCAGCGAGAAGGTGCACAAGGTTTAGTCCTCTGCAGTGCACAGGAGTGATTTCGACTTGTAAAGTCACAAAATCCCGACATCATCTTGACCGTCCGATCAAGAGACACATGGCGAGATCCTATTCCATCGCAAAATCGGGAATCGGGAGTTGGACGAGCGAAAGAATCTACTCTCCAAAAACTCCGATATGCGAAATCGCGAAATCCCGAAACGATCACAGACGTCCATTTCAGAGGACAGGTGGCAACAGATCAACGCATCGTCATATCGGCATTTCGGAGTTCGGGGTTTTCAAAGACCATTGCAACGGGACCTCACAACTCGCAAAATCGCGATACGCGATATAGCGATATGATCACAACCATCCGTTTGTCCACACACGTGGCGAACATCGTAGTGCCCGTCGGCAAATCGGCATTCGGGGTTTCAAGTTGTCAAAGAAATTTGACATCGCAACTCGCAAAATCGTGATACAAGAAATCCTGATCAGATCTCAGCCGTCCATATCTCCCGGACGCGTGGCGCAAATCCAACAACTCGAAAAAAGTCCCGAAGAGCAAAGCACCATCGGCATATCGGGATTCAGGAAATCGTGAAACCTAAGTACAAGCGATCAGGTTTCTTTCCAGTGAAATCCCTGACGCAAATCTAGCCGTCCATCTGTTCAGGACGCGTGGAAGAGATCGAGGCCTTTGGGAAAAGTCCCGATAAGTGAGTTCATCGGCTTTTCAGGATTCGGCAAATCGCGGATCCAGGAGACGAGAAGTCCGGAACATTTCAATCGCGATATCCCAAGGAGAAATCAGGACCATCCATCTGTTAGGACATGTGGAGGCGATCAAAGCGATTCGGGAAAAGTCCCGACAAGAAAAGGTCATCGAAATTTCAGGATTCGAGAGACCAAGAGGTCACACGTTTAAATCGCGAAATCGCGAGAAGGGATCACGACCGTCCATCAGTTGAGGATGCATGTCACAGATTGAAGCCATCGGGAAAAGTCCCGACAAGACAGCGCCATCGAAAAATCGGCGATCGTGGAATCGAGGAGACAAAAAACCTCGACATCAAGAATCGCGAAATCCCGATTCGCGATATCCCGATACGATCTGGACCGTCCAATCACTGCACGATCTGAACCGTTGAAAAGTCCAAAGGCAATTTTTGCACGTTTCGGCGATTTCTAAGCCAAAGAAACGGGAAAATCCCGTAGCGCCTTAACATTAAAGATCGTGGTCACATCGCAAGGAGACTAAGGGCCATCTAAAGCCCGATAGGCTCCCATAGGCCTTCGACGATTCGACAATCTTTGAGATTGGAGGTAAATATGAACTTTTTTTCTAAGTGTCTATTTTTTCTCTATATGGCGTCGTCTAGCAATCTCGGCCCAACTCAGGGTCTGATTCTTCTTGGTAAGAATTACGAATTTTGGTCACTTCGAATGAAGTCATTCTTGCAAGGACAAGAGTGCTGGGAACCAGTGGATCTTGGCTATGTAGAACCAGATCCAGCAGCCCTCACTGCCATGACAAATGCCCAGAGAATTGCTCAGGCAACTCTGAGGACCAAAGAAAACAAAGCGAAATTCTGGATACAGAATTCTGTGGATGATTCGATATTCTCAAAAATCACAGGCGCTGGTACTTCCAAACAGGCTTGGGACATCCTCAAAACGTCCTACCAAGGAAATGACAGGGTAAAAACAGTTAAACTTCAGTCCTTGTGGACACAATTCGAGACTCTCAGGATGATAGAGTCCAAAACTGTAGATCAGTTCATGACCAGAGTCATGGGCATCGTGAACCAGATCAGACTCATTAGTGAAACCATCACTGATCAACGAATTGTTGAGAAAATTCTCAGAAGTTTACCCAGGAAATTTGAAATGGTTGTAACAGCCATCCTTGAATCTAAAAATTTGTCAAGATTTTCAACAGATGAACTAATTGGTTCTCTGGTGACACATGAGACAAGAATACATCTCATAGATGAGTCAATCTCAAATGCCTTCCAATCTCAATTCTCCTTCAGAAGAGGGAAAGGAGGAGGAAGAAGTAGAGGAAGAGGGAGCAATCAAGGTAACTCCCATACCAGTGGGGGAAATAGACAACAATATCCAAATAACAATTTCCAAGGTCACAGCAATCAACAACACAATCAACATCAAAATTTCCAGCCTCAAAGAGGCAGAGGGAGAAGATCGAATGACAAATCCAACATTCAATGTTTTTATTGCAAAAAGTATGGGCACTATGAATCTGAATGCAGGAAGAAGCAGGCAGATCAGCTCTCAGGCAGAGCACATGTGTCAAATCAAACGGGAGAAAACTCAGGAGGTATGTTTCTCTCATGCCACAAAACTGAACAACAACCTAAAGATCTCTAGTTGCTGGACAGTGGCTGCAGCAATCACATAACAGGTAACAAAGAATTACTTTCCAGCATTGATTCTTCAATTTCATCTCATATTACCCTTGGAAATGACTATTTAGTCAAAGTTCAAGGAAGATGAACTGTTCCTATTCTTACTAAAGAGAATGTAAAGAAAGACATATCTAATGTCTATCATGTTCCAAACTTGAAGCATAACTTGTTAAGTGTAGGACAACTCATTGAAAAAGGATATAAGGTACTTTTTGAGGGAGTGTCCTGCAAAATCTATGATAGAAAACCCAACAGAAAATTGATTTCTGAAATCTATATGACTCCCAATAGGATGTTTCCCCTTACCCTCAGAACTACAAATCTGAGTCAACCTTATGCACAGAATGCATCAATCCTGAATGAAACAATGGTTTGGCATACTAGATTTGGACATCTACCATTTCAGAGTCTAAGCCTACTTCAGAAAAACTCCATGGTCAAAGGATTACCTATTTTTAAAGAGCAAATCCCCCCATGTGAGTCTTGCATACTTGGAAAACACAAGAGAACCAGTTTTCCACAGTCCTCCAATCAAGCCAAACATCATCTTGAACTTGTCCACACTGACCTATGTGGACCAATGCAAACAGAGTCAATTGGTGGTAGTTTTTACTTTCTAACGTTTATTGATGATTTCAGTAGGAAAATCTGGATATACTTTCTCAGACACAAGTCTGAAACATTTACAAAATTCAAAGAATTCAAGGCTGAAGCTGAAAAACAGAGTGGTAAATTTCTCAAAGTACTCAGGTCAGATGGAGGAGGCGAATACAACTCCAGAGAATTTGCAAATTTTTGCAAATCTCAAGGCATCATCATGCAAGCAACAACAAGGTATACTCCACAGCAGAATGTAGTGGCTGAAAGAAAGAATCAGACCATCATGAATATGGCAAGAACACTTATTAAAAAAAAAGGCTTGTCAAATACTTTTTGGACTGAAGCAGTAGCATGCTCAGTCTATCTTCTGAACAGATCACCAACCACTAGTCTACAGATGAAAGTTCCCCAAGAATCTTGGAGTGGGACAAAGCTCAATGTAGCTCATCTAAGGACATTTGGATGCATAGCATATGCACACATTCCTTCCGAACTAAGGAAGAAGCTTGATGACAGAAGTGAAAAATGTATTTTCACTGGCTAGAGTGAAACCTCTAAAGCTTACAGGCTTTACAATCCCATCACCAAGAAATTAATTCTCAGCAGAGATGTACAATTTTTGGAAAACCGATTCTGGGATGATTCAGAAAATCAGCAAGTGGACATTCAAAATCCTTTGCTGCCAAGTTATGAAAATACAGAAAATTCAGAACAGCCAGTACCTCAACCCATTTCTCCAAGAATGCAAGTCCAAGGACAACCAGATAATTCACAGGATAGCTCAACTTCTAGCAGAGAATCATTCTCTGAACCACAGAATCAGAGAACTCGAAGTTTGAGAGAAATCCATCAACAGTTGGATGACTTTGAGCAACATAATCTTTTTGCTTTAATGTCATGTCAACCCAC
>JASDQU010103331.1:190660-316518 GCA_032191745.1 Picea mariana | reverse complement strand
ATATTTTCACCAAGCCACTAGGAAAGTCAGTTTTTGACTTCCAGAGACAGCACTTAGGCATAGTCAGTGCTGCTGATTGTAACTGTTGAGTCTAAGAGGGAGTGTTAAATATATTGTACCCTCAACAGTATGACCGTACACTGCCAGCTGTACTGGACAGTTGTACTTTCTATTTCTGTCTTGCTTGAGCATATATAGCTCAACCATCTTACATTGTAACTATCTTCTGAGTTCTGTACTTCTTCATACATTTGAATATACTATTCTTTTCTCTCTGCATTTCTCTGTGCTTCGCAATTTATCAAGAGCATAATAATTTGTTTTCTTAGGTTACTACGCCATATTTCTTTCTCTTCGATGTCAGGTTGAGTAAAATGATCCAAGATTAACTCGGTAATTGCATTTTAGTTATTATTATTCAGCACATTTCTGGTATATCTGCGATTTTCGTATTCAGAACTTTTTTTTATGCAATATCTATTTGATTCTAGACACTACAAAGTTGTTCCATTTTTCTTGTGATTTGGTAGCATATTCCGGCGAACATCAACGTGACACCTTTTACATTTCACTCGTGGCACATAAGATTATTTTCACTGCGTTCTTGGGCAATGTTTACACATCAAAACCATTCAATCGGATCTTGCAACTGTCGCGATCTCGGGAACCTGTGTGGCATCTTTTCCTGCAAAATAATTGTTATATCTCTTTTCCAGATTCTCCTTGTTCAAAACCATGAACAAAAGGCTCGGCGAAAATGCATTGCTTCGATGACCTGGTGATCTGATCAGATGATGACGTGGTGATCTTATGTAATCTCCAACACATCCATTTATTCCAATCTTGTTTTAAATTCTGGACTGTGTATTTGAAAAAATGGATCCCGCTATATTACGCTTTTAAGTCACCTTCATTTGATGGAATCTATCCGCATGTATAAATAATCAACAGTCAATAAACATTTATTGAAGTAATATGATTGAATGGTTATTGTATAGAGAAATCTTACAAATAGGGTGAATTAATGAAGGAGAGCTAAGAGGCTAGAATAATGGTAAAAATAAATAAATGCCTGAAATCTTAAAATGCCATATAAAATTTTGATTAAGAATCATATTAAGAAAAAGGGATTATCAAATTGATCAATGCTCAAAACAATATGCAAAATATTATTTATTACATTAAAGTAAGCCCTTATATTATTATTTACATTAAAGTAAGCACTTAAGGAAAATTGATGTTTCACTCAAATTTAAGACTTTCAAATTTTTCCATTCTCTAATAATCTTTTCTTTTAAGGCTTAAAAATAATGAATTTAAAAAATCTTTAATTGAATTATTTTGATTTTTTAAAGAAAAATAACTTTTTGAAAATGTATGATTTTTAGACAAAACTTTAAGATCTATAAACAATAACGCATCATGTAAATCCAAAAACCGTCGACAAATATTTTTCTAATATGAATTTCAAAATATAACTTTTAATTAATTTATTTTAATCCACCAAAGTGTCCATTCAATTCATTTCATCAAAATTTGATGAAACCGACAAAACAAAGGAAACATCGCCGAATTTACACAAACCAACACATGAAACCATCTTAAGTAAGTTCATATGAAAATGTACATGATATGAACATAAAGATATTCAAATGACACGTTTCAAAAATGTGCCTGGAAAAAGGCACTGAAATGACAAATAAATATGACGTAAGAACCCTACCACCCAAAATCTAATCATTAAACAAGATGTATGCATGAAGACTCACTAACGATTGAGTTGAACAACTTATATCACCAAAAGACAAAAGAATCAATCCAAATAAGAACATGAAACCAAATAGAAAAGAAGCAAGATTATTAAATCAAGACCCTCAAATCAAATAAAAGTTGATCAAATGTGATTAGAAACAGTGTTTTTTTTTTAAATTCAAATGGGGTCTCTTTAATTTTTCAAAATTAGGAGAGTTGTTGAGGCTTAAAAAATTGACAACATGCTAGAAGAACTAATTATCTTTGTTCATGAAAAATAAATCAAAGAAGATTAAATCACCTAAAGAAGAAAGTCCATCTATTTGGAATATCAATGATAAATTCCTTATGACTAATTTAAAAGATAAGAAAAATACATTTGTACTCATACTTATTCACTTTGTCTTTGGAGAGGGAAATGGATTGAATTAATTTCAGTTAAATAATAACATTTTGATTTGACTACCAAGCAAAGTTTACTTAAGATGAGTAAGCGCAATTAGTTCAACTCATCTTTCTGTTACTCAACATTGCTTCACTGCCAACGAGCATCCATAGATTCGACAAAGTTTCCTTGATATCATGTATACATTGCTCCGCTGCCAATGAGTATCCATAGCCCCAACAGGTTTGTATACGCTTCTCACACCTTTTGGTTCTTTCAACGTCCTATGTATTATAATTTATTAATCGCTTTTTGACAAAAATGTTTAAGATTGCAATTTACAATGGTGAATAGGAAGTGGGTTGATATTTGAAAGTTTATTTGATATATTGCACTTCATGGGGTAAAATTAAGATTTTTTCCTTAAGATAAATTCTATTCCCATTTTCTTGATTTCAATTGTAAAAAAAAACATTATCTCTAAAACTACATCGTTTTAAATTACTTTCCTAAGTAAATTTTCTTGGAAAGAATGAATCAATCATAAGTGAACTGTTATCATGATAAAATAATATAGATGATAAATTTTATGTCTTCATGCAATCCAATAATAATGATTCTCTTTCATTAAAGATGCATAAATAAGAGATATATTGTACACAACATGTCTCTCGTTGTTATTAACAAAAGCAATAAAAATATTTTCCTGATACAGACTTTGAAGACATCACAAAATTCAAATAAAAACCAAGATTTAAGAAAAACAAATGATTGTACAAGACTGCAAACATAAGGTCCTACACAAATGTTTACAATAATAAAATCCAAAGTATTTTTTTTTTTTAAATTTGCAAACTATCTAAGAATGTAGATTACAAATCCAAAAGAAAAAAAAAAAAGAGCCATGAATACATGAAAACCCCATCAAAACTAAAAATATGTCAACGCGAAGAAAAAAAATAAAGGTAATATGTGCATTTTCATTTAAGTTGAGATCATGATTAATCATGTCTTGCATGGTTATAATTGATGAGTCTTTATTGCAAAAGTAAAATTCTAACTCAAGTGTGGTTATGACTATAATTTTATTCATCTGAACTCGATCAAAGTGTTTCCCTTTTATCATTTCTTTCTTTATGAAAGAATAAATAAGTTTTAATGATGGGTTTTAAGAGTAAAGATTAAAACAAAACTTTAATGAAAAACAAGATAATTAAAATGATAAGAAAGAAAAAAGTAAAGTGATTACCTTGGTGACATCTCAATCATAATCCAAATCTTCACAATTGCCTTATTAATATGAAAAATAATAAAATAAACTAAACTTAATTGCTAATGAAGTCATCAAAAACCTGCATTAGTCTAATTAAGAAAAATAAAGAAGACAAGGTGAGAACTAAATCTATTCGTATTCCTAATCTACTCTAATATACATGAACAACTGTGACTAAGTATATTCATTTTTCCAAGTGGAGTTAGTCAAATTCTTTAATTCCTACAATCATATTTACAAAAGGAATCAGAAGGAATAATTGAATTATCACTAAACTATCAAAAGAAAACCTATTATTTACATCTATTTCTAATAAGCATTATAAAATAAACCTATTTACATAAAACTTATTAATATAAGACTCTTATAACCATAACTCAATTATATCTTGATATGTACATTTGAGAGAATTTGTAAGGGCACCATGGACAATCTAAATAGGATTTGTTTAGAATGACTCAATAAAATCAAGAAAAATTACTTTAGACCTCAAAAGTTTAAAGAAACTAACTTCTTCCCATGGAAGATACTATAAAACATGTGTTAGCAAAGAAAAAGTGTGATTCTCTAAGGTGATTGTCATATGTACACAATTATCTAATTTACTAAACCTAAAATTAGTAAGGCAACTTGTGGACTAATGATCACTTATAAGGATTAAATTACAACTAGAGAAGAGTTCCAACAAAATTTTATCAATGCAAGATTCCAATTGAATATTAGAGTGAGTGTTGTTGGAAACTTGAAATTAATTATAAGAATAAAAATTAAACATATCTAAATTTTTATAAATAAATTTGTGCTTAAAAAAAGACAATAAAGGAAAAACATGTGAATCTGCTGATCCTAAGTTTGCATGTATTTCACTTTGTAATGAATGTGATTCTATGCCATCAATATAAAAATACTCATTAAATGTTATTTCTTTCTCTTGCAAATCACATGACAAATTTGAATCAACAACATTGTGAAAAGGATAAGCAAGAGATTCAAAATTAACATAGATAGGAAAATTATCATTATCTAGAAAATTTTATTTCTCCAACAAATTTGAACTAGTTGAAGAAAATGTTTCAACAAAAGAATTAGTAGAATGATGATATGTATCTAGATTATAAAATAAATATGGATACAAAACATAATGATTTAGAGAGTTCAATAAATTAGATTTGTTTCGTTTAAAATATTTTCATCATATTGATTTTAAGCATCAATGATAAGATTAAAACTCTCACCTCATAATAAAATTTTTGTTGAATAAATAGGAATTGGTCTTAGATTTACCTCTGAAGAATACAGATCAATTTGTTCATTAGTTAAATCTTGAGTTTGACTGATTTCTATTGAACGTTCTTTGTAATGACCAAAACCACTAGGAAAAGTTTCAAGTGTATTTTCAAATTTCAAATTTAAATGTGTATTATCATTTTTTGGAATTTGAAAATATTGAAGGAAAATCCCAATGTGTGTGATTATGATACAATTTCAAATTCATTTGTGGATTCAATAAAATTAGATGTGAAATCAAAATTAACTAATAAAATTAGATGTGAAATCAAAATTAACTAATGGATCTAACACATTTTGTTCAACCTCATTTTATTTTTTTATGTTTATTGGTAGAAAGAACAAGATTTAAATAAAACATTCAATTAGGTCTTCTATTGAAGGTAATTCCTTTTTATGTTTATTGGTAAAAAGAACAAGATTTAAGTAAAACATTCAATTAGGTCTTCTATTGAAGGTAATTCCTCCAAATGAAATCTAAGACAAGGTGACATGAATATGATTTTCAATTTCTAAACACAATTCATGATAATTATAGTTTTGATGGGACAACCAAAAATATTCATAAAATGGTTCCATGAATGTATAGACTTAGTTGGTAGCACTTTGTACCATTTTTGAATATGTCCTTGGAATGTGAGAGTAAACTACTTGAAAATTTCATTATCATTAGTGATATTAAAATTTTTATATTTATCAATAAATTGATAAATATAATCTAAAGTGAAATTTTTTCTTCTTTTGGGAATGTTTTTGGTAGGCCTGCATGAACTAAAAGAATGACCTAAAGTAGGAATGTAGACAATGATCATGATTAGTTAAAATTTTTTAAAATAAGATTCTACACAAATAATCTATTTGTGGCCCTCCTTCTAGCGCTAAAAAAGTTGATGGCCATAATTGACCATAACCAACATTAAGGAGATCACCCACTAAGGGTTGAGGGTTCCAATTAAACCCTTATCCATTTGGCGTGGTGATTTTGACTAATTAAATGGATCGAGTTACTCTTTTCCCAGAATAAATTTAAACATAATTTAAAGCTAATCTAAACTAGTCTAACTTACCTCTTTGCCTATTAATGTATAATAACACTTTATGCTACTAATAAGAAAAAGAGAAGACTTGCATTTTTTCACGTACTTGAAGAGACAATGTTTGGGATTAGATGAGAGCTCATTTAATCCACTGAAAAAAGATTTCTCTCAAGAAAGGAGACTTTCATTAAAACTCTTCTAATCTAATGCAAAAAAAGAAAAAACTAATCTAACTCTATTGTGAAACTAATTTATCCTGATATATAGAAATAGTTTGTAATGCCCCAATTAGGAGGAGGAAGAATACCAAAAACTTGAGCATGAGATAAAATTAAGGCATTAAGCTATATAAGTAGTTCATATAACCTAATAACGATTAAAAAAAATACACGTCAATCTTAATTTAGTAAATAGTTACTAAAGAAAGATCAAATATGTATACTCACACTCAATATGGAGGATTAAATGATATTGAACATGAGATAAGAAAATTGTCTAGCTAAGAAAACAATTCACATAGAAAGACAGTGATTAAAGAAAATGCATACCACTACTGAACCTACCAAGAAACTACAAATATACATACTCATATTCGATAATTCAATTTTTTCAAATTCAAACCAATCACTAAAGACAAATTATCAATGATTTTAAATAAAAATGAATTCGCATAACTCACAACAGTCCACAATATATGAACTCATACTCATTGAGAATGAGATTTATCAAATGGAATATCTTTTATTAAACTCAAAACATGATAATAATAGCAAATTCAAAATACAATTAGTCTTTTATGAGTTCACAAAACTCGACAACTGGTTCTATAACTGATTTTTAACTCAAAACAAAAAAAGATTTTAAGAAAAATACTGTGATATCACAAGTTTATTCTTTCCTAGGTTCATCATTTCACTATTCTTTCATCCTCCAACCTCGTTTTCTCACATTGAATCTCTCATCCTTTTATAGCTCCTTTGAGTTTGTTTGTCTTCATGATTTTATGCCTTCAAATCCTCTACCATGATCCATATCACTTGATCTTCTCCACTTTTAAAGACTGCAATTAAAACCATAGACTATTAATAAAACCAATATAATTTAAAAAAGAAAAAACTAAATCTAATAATATAAGAAACTAAAGCTAAAATTAAATTAAAAATTAACAAAATTATATAAAAATCTAATAAATAACCAAAAATAAATAAATTAAATTAATATGAAATAAACTAAAATCTAAAATCTAATAATAATAAAGTAATTTATATTGAAATAAAAATAAACTAAATTTAAGACTAATTTAAAAAAAAAAATAACCAAATAAAAACTATATACAATTTAACTAAACTAAACAATTAATCTAAAAGTAAATAAAAGTAATATTAAACACAAACTAATTATCTTAAAATAAAATGGATACAAAATGAATAAAGCTAAACTAAACTAATTTAAATCAATCTAAAAACTAGAGTGAAGTTAAAACTAAAATGAACAAAAACTAAAATAATTTATTTCTTATTGTGTTATTAATTTAGAATGCTTTGGTAATTTTTTTCATGGTCTGGAGATATGGAGATGATAAAATGGTGACTGCAATCTGGTGTTATCTTTTTTGCATTCTCCTTCGTGATTCCTCATGTGAACAACTTTGTAGAACCAACCTGCGATCTTGGGAATATCGTTGGAAAAAAAAAATTGCCCCTCTCATTTGCTGAAGGCTCGGATATGAATTTGAAAGGAGAAGAAATAGATGGCAACATAACCAGTAATAAAAACAAAGTAAGCAACCGAGGTTAGAGCATAATAGTTTTTTTTCTCAGGTTAATATGCCATATTTCTTTCTCTTCGATGTCAGGTTTCGATCTATGTATGTCTACTACCTTAGAAATAGTACATCAAACAAAGTGAGTAAAATGATGCAAGATTAACTTCGTAATCTCATTTCCATTTATTATTATTCAGCGCATTTCTGATAGATCTGCGATTTTGGTATTCAGAACTTTTTTTTACGCAGTATCTACGATTTGATTCTAAATGCTACCAAGTTGTTTCATTTTTGTTGTGATTTGGTAGAATATTCCAGCGAACATGGCATTCCGGTAACATGACACCTTTTACATTTCACTCATGGCAGATACGAGTCTTTTCATCGTGTTCTTGTGCAATGTTTACACACAAAAACACTTCGATTAGATGTTGCAACCATCGCGATATCGAGAACCTTTGTGGCAACTTTTCCTGCAAAGTAATTGTGAGATCTCTTTTCCAGAATATCGTTGTGAACAAAAGGCTCGACGATAATGCATTGGTTCGATGACCCGGTGATCTGATAAAATGATGAGGTGGTGACCCTATGTAATCTCGAGCATATACATTATTCCAATCTTGTTTTAAATTCTAGACTATGTATTTGAAAAAATGGATCTTGCAATCTCATGCTTTTAAGTTTAGTGAAATAATATGATTGAATGGTTATTGTATATTGGAATAATATGATTTAATGGTTATTGTATAGGAGATATTACAAATAGGGTGAATTAATCAAGGAGAGCCAAGAGGCTAGAATAATCGTAAAAATGAATAAATGTCTTTTTATGAGATCTTAAAATGCCACATAAAAGTTAAAAGTTTGATCAAGAAACATCTTAAAAAAGAGGGATAATCAAATTGATCAATAATCAAAACAATCCAAAATATTATATATTACATGGAAGTAAGAGCTTAAGGAAAATTGAAGACTATCATCTTGTTCCCCTTCTCTAATAATATTTATTTTAAGGCCCAAAATTAATGATTCCAAAAACAGTTGATTGAATTATTTTTATTTGCTAAATTTTTTTTTTTTGAAAATGTATGATTTTTAGACAAAAATTTAAGATCCATAAAAATAAAGCATCATGCAAATTTGAAAACTGTCTGTTCGTCTCTATTCTTTCACAAATACTTAAATTTTAAGACGTGAATCATTTATCTCAAAATATAAATTCATGATAAGCTGAATTTACGCAAACCCAGATATGAATTCATCTTATTTAAGTTTATATGAGCATGTACATGATATGAACACAAATATACTCAAATGACACATTTCAAAAATGTATGTGGACAAAAACGCTGAAATAACAAATAAATATGACCCAAGAACCCCACCACCAAAAACCTAATCATTAGACAAGATGTATGCATAGGACTCAGTGATTGAGTTCAGCAATTTTAGATCACCAAAGGCCAAAAAAACCAATGCAAAAAAGCACATGAAACCAAATAGCAAAGAAGCACATGAAACCAAATAGAAAAGAAGGAAGATCATTAAACCAAGACCCTCTAACCAAATAAAAGAAAATGAAATGTGACTAGAAACACTTTTTTTTTTTTTTTTAATTTGAATGAGAGCCTTTAACTTTTTCAAAATTAGGGGAGCCGTTGAGGCCTGAACATAGAGGCACTGTACAAAAACTAGAAAATTTTGTCTATTATAACTAGAGCGTTAACAAGACTCAAATATTTTATACTTTGCAGGTATTTATAAACTTTTGAGTTTTTACTACTTGGCAACGATTTCCATATTTTATAGCATTTTTTTTTTTAAATTTTATGTTAATCAATCAAATTATTTTCTCATTTTAACATATAGAATTAAATAATTTTGATAAAAAACATCTTTATATAGAAACTCTTTTTTGAGCACTACACTAAATTTCTAAATTGCTATATTTCTAAATTGCTATAGTATTTCAATTCATCACACTTGTTTACTTCCACTTCATATAACTCAATATGATATTGGATTTTTAGGACATTCTTATACCACTTATAACAAATTAGCATAGTCTAGAGTTATATGTTACAATGGTTTTATTAACACGCCTTCTTATAACCTCACATGCCAAAATCAGTTTCTTGTACTTCCCTATGCTTTTCAGTCCAATGACTCATAACATTCATACTACATTACTATAATTGGTTGTACAAGAACAACTGAGTTAAATTCATGTATTCCACATTATATGGTTAATATAAAGTGCACTGTAGATTGAATGCAAGGGATCTCTACAGACCACCAACAAATTCTTTTTTTAGGGTATACTAATAAATGACTTTTATTTATTGTCATATTATAGCATCTGCAAGCATTCCACCCTACCTATTCTTTTGTGATTGTGTGGAGTGCCGAGAACTAGCAATGGAGTACGGATGCAATTTATAATAAAACCTCTACCATTGTGTTGATTCATCTACCATTGTGTTGATTCATCTGCGATTATGTATATATCATGGAGAAATTGAAAGAGGTTTTAGTGCTAAAGGTAACATGGGAGATAATATTTTACCTCCTTTCATAGTATGAATTCAAGATAGTAATTATGAACTATGACTTCTCAAGCAATGGCTCTATATGAATTAGACAAAATATTGTGAGATATATTTTTCTTACATCGATTTTTTAAGTTCAATTTCACATTCTTACTAATTATAAGAATTTTTTTGAGTATCCTATTTAAGAAAAAACTACTCTTTTTGTTACCTCGGTTTTCAAAATTTAACCCATCCAATAAATCTATAACTATAATTTAGAATTCCATATCAAAAATTAATTATATACTTTTATAAATTTGCAAAGGAAAGGAATCATAAGATTTTTCCAACATTCTTTTTTAGTTTTGCTCATATGATTTTGACCCTATATAAAACAACACGATCCCTTTCCTTTCAAAAACAATATATGAATATATCAATGGAAACTTACATTGTAGGATTGGATACGAGTTAGGCATGGATTTTCATAATTACTTTACCCGTCAAATGAAAATTTGATGAAAACCATTTTTTTCATGAGTGTTATTTTATGTTTTATGCAGATTCATGAGTGTCAAATTCTTTGTGTTGTTATATGCAAATTTCACCATCTTAAGTTTTCATCTTCAATATATTTTGAGTGCACAATTTCCTATACTAGAAAAATAACCCAAAAAACAATCAAGAAAAATATTCATAATCATACCAACATTCCCTATAACTTGCATTATCAATACAAAGTATTGTTGAATATTACATGTTACATATTGAACTGAAAAATACTCCAAAATATACTTTTAAAGAGTTAAGAGTTATCACTCCACTGAGATTTTACAAAAGAAACATCTCAAATGTGACACCTATATGCTTAAAGAAAATTAAAAATTGAAGATATTGCTAACTATGACATCCCAACAAGATAATAATCTCAAATGGTATGAAACAAGAAGAAACCCTTCCTACAACACCGTGAAATGAAAAAACCATTGCAATAATAATAAACAACAATTATATTTCTTTGTTTAAAAATTAAAGGATATACCACTAAACCATAAAAGAAACAATCTTAGTTTTATTGGCAAAATTGTTCTTTTATTTTCCTATTCAAATCATCAAAATGCCTATTACTTAAAGAACATAACACTTACCCATCCATTTTCCTAGGAACTGACCACTACTATTGCAACTTCCATGACCAATAACAAATGATTCCACATGAAGCTCAAAATTTTCAAAACATTACATTCCAACAAGAAAATATTTCAAATTAAAAATAACCTTTGAGAGACCATTTACAATTTCCTCCACAATTTCCTCTTAGGAAATAAGTTTATGCATTGTTAACTACAATATACAAAATATTTTTATGGCCTATATCTAATATGGCAACATATAGTACAACAATAGATTTGTACATTTTAATATTAAATATCACGGTGGAAAAATATTATGAAAATATTGACCAATTAAAATATCTTTCAACTCAATATAAAACAATGTTACTTATTTTCTTTACTTTGTTTATATACATATTAAACAAAATAAACGTACTTAATAGTTATATGTTCATTATTCTAACTATTTATTATGTTTCAATTAAACTTGTAACGACCTCATCGTTACGACAATAAGCGAAGTAGAAGTGATTTTTTTTGTTTTTTTTTGTTTTTAGTCAAGAAGGAAACGATGACAATAGTTTAACCACACCACTGACAACAAACACAAGAACGTAGTCTAGGAAACAGGATACTATGACACCACGCACAAGCACAAGGGCAACTGGGCAAAACATGCACAAAATAACAAGGAGGAACGACTACCCGTCCGCCACAAACACGATCACGTCTACAATATAAGGGACAACATACCCATCCCGAAACAATGGCCTAGACGAACAAAGACTATATCCTCAAGGCGCGCGAACCAAATGCCTGAAGACCTTCAACCCATGCACCAAAAGCAACTTGCAATGCTCGACAACTCTCACACAGAACGCACCTACTCCGGTCAAGATATCATTTGCCTCTATCCCACAGGGTGCGCTATGATCCTCTCATCAGATATCATGTCGTTCCCAGGTGATAGACGCATCAATAACCTTGGCGCAAACATAAGCTATCCAGACCTAGGACTCTAGATAATCCGATGTGATAGGAACCAAATACTGATAAGAAACCACACCCAAACCCCCAAAACAGGTTGACAAGACACCAGGGGATGACTACTAGGGAAGACACGAGCCAAGACATGACTTTGTCAACCACCCAAGCTAATCCTCAAGTCTAAACTAGTCAAGAGTTACAATTTGTTTTGACATTGATTATCCATCTAATTTTAGCAAGTCTAAATTATAAATTAGCCTTTAAATTATCATCAGATTAACATTAAATACAATCCAATCGACGATTCTACATTATACCGTATTCATTAAATTCAATAAAATAACATCAATTACGAATCAGTTCAACAATTCTGCATCACAATTTAATCATTAATTTCAATCTAAATAACATCAACTACGAATCAATCCGACAATTATGCATTACAATTTAATCTTTAACCACAATTTAATTTAGCAAGTCTAACCTCTACTTTTGTCATTACTTACTAATCTCATTTAATCATTAATCACAGTCTAATTGGGCAATTTCTCAATTAATCCCAAATTACAATCTAACTATCAATTAACAATATATAACCACGTTTGCCATATCAATGGTGAATGCTACTATTATAACACTTGTAAACAATTAAATTACACAAGATTTCTATCTAGTAACCGTACCCAAAAATAATTGGCTGTCTACTAACATTAAGAAGGTAAATGGTGCCTATAACATCATTGTATCAATTAACATCGTCATTAACATAACTGTTGACCATTAACATCGTTGTGGCAATTAATAGTAAGAAGGAAAATGTTGACCATTAACATCTCTATAGCAATTGTTCTAGCAATTAGTATGGCAAATAATATAACATTTATCATTGCAATTAACATGGTAATTAACATGGCAAGTAACATCGCTATGGTAATTAAAGTTTGGCAGTGAGAATGTTGGGTATACATTCAATGTGAAGGAGAATAAAAAGGACAAAAAAAAACTATAGAAGGATCAACTCGTGGTCATTCAGGAGCCAACTCAGTCAACAATTAAGGAAAATTCGTGCCAATTCCAACAAACGCAGTCATCATTCTAACTAGAAAATTTGTGTCCCTTCAATAATGAACTCAGTCAATCATTTTGATGGAAAACTCATGGTCATTTAATCAACAAACTCAGACACGTTTTGAATGGAAATTCGTTATCATATAAAAGATTTGCAAAATTGAAGCTATACAAGAAATCAAAGAAAATTTGCTACCGCTCAGGATCTAGAGGGTGGAGGTCAGGGTAAAATGGTGACATCAAAGTCATGACCATTGGAATCGTTGTCATGTATGCATTATAAAAGCACTGAGGTAAATACAAAAACAACACAGAGAGGGATAAATAAAATGTAGTTTCCCTTTTTCATTGCCAAGATTCCAAATGCAAGCGCATATAGGAATGACCAAAAACATTTTTTCTCTTACCAGGATACCAATTATAAAGATGCAGACAGGGAAATTAAATCATTTTTCCGTTGCCAAGATACCAATACAACACAAACAAGAATAACAAAAAAAACATTTTTCCATTTCTAGGATACCAAATATAAAAACACAGGGAGGAAATTAAATCATTTTTCCATTGCCAAGATACCAATACAACACAAACATGAATAAAAAAAAAAATGTTTTTCCATTTCCATTATACCAAATATAAAAACGTAGATAGGAAATTAAATCGTTTTTCCATTGCCAGGATACCAATACAACGCAGGGAGGAATAACAAAAAAAACGTTTTTTTCCATTTCCAAAATACCAAATATAAAAATGCAGAAAATAAATTAAATAATTTTTCAATGAATTAAAGCATGGAGAAAATCATAGCCCAAGCAAAGGTAAGGATTGTCAACATGAGGGTAATGCAGGAAAAATCCTTCTCAAATAAATTATGTGCAGAAGTAAACCGCAGGGAACAAATATGTACAAGGCACAGGGTAAATATTCGACGAAAACACCATGACCATAGTCAACAGGAACAACCAACAGGGGTAGACAACTAGTAGGAACATCCATCACTCATCATCCATGCAAAAAAAAAAAGGGCATTGAGATCTATAGGTCTATTAACGCGGAAGAGATGATCGTAGATCAGGCTCCTAGCCGACTGCTCAGGCGAGGAATGATGAGCTAGAGACGATAGAAAAAAAAAAACGCAATCATCATGAATCAAGATACCACAGGACAGTCAAGACATGTAGGGTCAAAATCCATGGGAAATCAGTCAACATCGAGCTATAGGCTATGGGGAAACTTTCAGTCATCAACTAGAATGCAAAGACAATGATTTTCCTTACCCATTTAAACATACAGAATTAAAGCATAAATCATAATAACAATTTACCATGCAGAAATAAAGGAAGTGTATTGTTGCCTAATCGCCATCTCTGAATTGATGTCCCGCGCGCTCCGTGCAACTCCCGCTTTCCGACCGATGAGACTTCATTGGTACTTCCGAGACAATGCTAGGGGTACTCTTCTTCCCCCTTAGCCCCCCGAGCCGCAAAGGGGCCACGCACACTATCCATAGAATCAACTAGCTCCCAGCTCACCTCACAAAGCCAAGCTACCACTCCTCACCAAGCTGGGTATCCCAACTCCCACACTCTATGTCAGTCAAGAATAGATTTTTGCAGTGTAACATTATGCAAACGGAAGAGATCCCACATCATTTTCCTCCCTCCATTATATAGAGTTTCGAAGTCCTTTACTTTCCCAAAATCCCATTTTATTTAATGTTTAATAAATTAATTCATAAAAACCCTCCCCGTACATGTGTCACCCATCCCCTTCATTCCTCCATAAATTAATTTCATTAATTAATTAATTACCCCTATTTCCCTCACCCACATAGAGTCACTCCTAGAATCACTCCTAGGTGCCCCCAAATTCCCTTACAGGTTTTAATGACTTTCCCCATTATTAATTTGCTAGTTCGGTTTAAATTAGAAAGTTCTTAAATGATAGATACCTTACTAAGTTGGACTAACTTCTTTTTTCCTAGTGTTTCCCGTTTCTTTTATGGTTCCCTCTTTTTCCCAGTTTCCTAATTATTTTAGATTTCCCCTTTTCCCCTTTTAATTAAACTCAAAAAGGCATGTGCAGAAACTTTCCCTTTTTCCCCTTTTGCCTTTTTATTTTTTATTTTTTTATGAATAATTTTTTTAATTAGCATAATATAGTAAAACAATTATTTCCGTTTTTAGATTTTGTCCCAAAATATTTTTATAAATCCATTTAATTGGTTACCCCCTTCTTGTCACAAGATTAATCATTATTAATTGTTATATATATATATATATATATATATATATATATTGATAAATAGATAATTTTTTTATCACAAGTATAATTTAGACCTAGACTTTATTTTCCTAGGCTGGGCGACATGTTATTCATCCTAAATCCATCTAGGTTTATCCAATTACTAAATAGCAATGCGACGTGCCCTTCAAGACGCACTAGGTGCTCCAAGGGTGCCACTCGCCACTTTTTGTTTTTCTTGGACGACGTGCCCTTTAGGATGTACTACGTGCTCCAAGGGTGCCACTCGTCTCTTTCCATTTTTCTTGTGCGACATTCCCTTTAGGATGCACCGCATGCTCCAAGTATGCCACTCATCTCTTGACTGACTTGGTAGACATAAAAAACCCCTGGAGTCAATAATCCACCAGGTTATCTTGTGGGAGACTAAGGGCCTCTAAGGAATAAGGCCCCTGCCTTATTGCGCACCCCTTAGAATCATCATGAGAGACTGTCACAATCTTCCTTCACGACATCATGGGTCCTCTCGAACTAGGTAATCGTTAACCTACAGTTCGAGACACGGCGAGAGTGCTAGTAGGTTGTGGCAAGGATGTTGTCCACACCTATCCCTCAACATCTTTGTTAGTCAAGCATGACCCCTCTACTCCACATGTGAGTCTGGTCGGCAAGCTATTGTCAGCCTGCATAATCAACGAATCATGTCAGGAATATATCCATATCATGTCCTCTAATCATATGCACTAATATCACATATAAAACAATAAAACCCCATTAGTTCACTCCCCGACTTGATTCGGAGTCCAATGGGTTCCATCGATGCCTATGCATCCTCGAAGTTTGAAATCTTGTACACTCAGTAAAACCGAGTCAATAGCACTTGTCTATGCTAATGCAACAAAACAACATGACATCAACTCATAATGCCTCATAATCAAAATCAAATGTTTTAATAGCATAATAATCTAGATCACTTGCGAGCAAGTGTCCTCAAAGAATAAGTTTGCTCAGTGCGCAAGAGAGGGATGTTACATACACCCCATCTTGGTCTAAACTTTGTTTGAAGTTTCATAGTATAAGTGCTGAAATAATGTGTATCATAGTATCATGAGTCTATTTATCAAACAAAAATGGAAATTGTTGGTGCATATCATATGCATTCTCCTAGGTCATGGAGTGCAGACTATAGTTGTTCCACTGGATGTTGACCCGATCTACCATTCGACGTTGTAGCTATCGAATGCGATGATCCAAGATGCAGATCGGCTGAGCCATTAGCGCCCCGTCATCCGATAGCTGCAAGGAACTCATGTCAATAACATGTGTAGGATCACTAATATAATATCTCAAAATAGATACATGAAAAACATCGTGCATACGCCTCAACGAATCAGGTAAGGCTAGTCGATAGGCTATGGGCCCCTTTCTTTCCACTATATTGAAAGGTCCCACGAACCTAGGAGAGAGTTTAGCTCCCTTTCCAAAATTGATCGAGCTCTTATGCAGTTTAACCCACAAGAAGACTCGATCACCAACCTCATAACTATGGTCGACATGGTGAGCATCGACATAACTCTTTTTCTGATCCTACGCTTCTTTAATCCTTTGTCTTATTGTTTCCATTTTTTCTTCCATTTCTTGGATTGCTTCTAGTCCCACCCAGATCCTATCCTCGAGCCAATCCCAACTCAAAAGCGTCCGACATGGTCACCTATAAAGAAACTCGAAAGATGCCATTTTAATGGTGCTCTAGTAACTATTGTTATAAGCGAATTCCACCAGTGGAAAGAATTATTCCCAATGCTTTTGTTGGTCCATCATGTACATGCGCAACATGTCTTTCAAGGTATATTTCATTTGTTCAGTCTACCCATCATTCTCTGGGCATTACGCAGTACTGAAGTTAAATTGGGTTCCCAAGGCCTCTTCGAAACTCATCCAAAATCGTCCAGTGAACACCAATCCTCGATCGGATGTAATCCTTTTAGGCACACCATGCAACGCCATAATATCACTGATGAAAACTCTAGCTATGTCAAGTGCCTGATACATCATACACACAGGAATAAAGTGAGCACTCTTCGTAAGACCAACAATAAAATCCATCGAAATAACCTCCCATTTCGATTCTGGAATATCATGTGGCTGTAGCAATCCTGCTGGGTTTCTATGTTCAGCCTTTATCTGCTGACATTCTAGGCACCTGGCCACATAGTTGACTATATCTGTCTTCATTCCCTTCCTGAAGAATAAGGGTTTAAGGTCTTCCCTCATCTTCATTACTCTTGGGTGACCCATGAACACTTCTCTATGAGACTCGTTTAGGATCAAACTCCTCAACTCATCGTTTGGTGGTACGTAAATCTGATTTTTAAACCTCAATAATCCATCGTTGTCAAACGTAAATCCTTCAAATCTTTTTACCATCATTGTGTTTTGTCCGATGAAACTCTCGACCTCTTTGTACCAGTCATCATCACGATGTAAAGTTAGAATCTTTTCACATAGATTCGTCTAAAGATGCAACACCGAAAAGATGTGTGGTCTCCGACTCAATGCATTTTCCACTCAGTTCACTGTTCCTTTTATGTAAGTAATCTCAAAGTCATACTCTCTAAGTAATTCGGACCAATTCCATTGTCATGCATTCCAGTCGCTTTGCGTAAAGATTTGTTGTAGTCTACAGTGGTCGGTCTTTAGTTAAAATTTTCATCGAACAAGGTAGTGTCTCCAAACCTTCAAGGCATATACAATGGCTAACAACTCCAAATCATGCATCGCATAGTTCTCCTCATGACTTATTAGTTTCCTCGAGATGTAAGCGATCACTCGGCTGTCTTGCATCAAGACTCCACCTAAGCCTTCCTTGAATGCATCAATGCATACCAAGAAGTCCACGTCCATGTCATGGACCTTTAGTATTGGTGTTGTTGTCAAAAATTCCTTCAGCCTCTGAAATGCTTCCACGTATTTCTCAGTCCAAACAAACTTATCGTTTTTCTTCTACAATTTCGTGATCGGATTTGCTATCTTTGAAAATTCCTCGACAAACCGTCGATAGTATCCTGCTAAAACCATGAAGCTACGCACTTTTGGGACATTCATCGGCGCATGCCATTCCATAATAGCCTCAACCTTTGTTGGATCCACGGTGATACGTTTATTGGAGATGACATGCCCCAAGTAGTGAATCCTTGATTGATAAAAAGAGCATTTGGACAACTTCTCATACAATTTGTGCTCTCCCAAACACTTTAGTACCAAGAATAAGTGATTGTCATGCTCCTCCGTCATCCGAGAGTAAATCAAAATATCATTAATGAATACTTGGATGACCTTTTCCAAGTACTAGTGGAACACCCCGTTCATCAAACTCATAAATACCCCTGGGGTGTTTGTCAGTCCAAACTATAAAATAGTAAAATCGTATGTCCAAACCTCGTCTTAAAGGCAGTCTTAGGGACATCATCCTCCTTGATCTGTAACTGGTGATACCCTGATCGAAAATCGATCTTTGAGAACACCGTCGCACCCTTCATATGATCAAACAAATCATCTATCCTCAGCAATGGATATTGATTCTTGATCATTTCCTTGTTCAATTGATGGTAGTCAATGCAGCGCTTCCACGACCCATCCTTCTTTCATATGAAAATAACATGCGCACCCCATGGTGACACACTTGGATGTATTAGTCCCATGTCCAACAATTCCTTCAGCTACGTTCTCAAATATTGTAACTCTGGGGTCGACATCTGATCAGGCGTTCTACCTATTGGTTTAGTCCTCGGTTTTAAGTCTATAGTTAACTCCAATTCCCTCTCTGACGACATCCTCAGTAACTCCTCCAGAAAGAGATATGCAAACTCTCTCACCATCGGGAGGTGTTCTAGACCTTCCGCTACTCCCTTCGCATTTAACACGAGTATCTCTGAAAGCTTACACCCCTTATGCATGCTCTTTCGTAGCTACAAGGAAGAGATGAACCTCAGGAAAACTCCTTGGTTATGACCTACAATCATGTGTCTTTGCCCCTCATCATTGACCAAGCTCAACTGTTTCATCTTACAGTTGAATATCACCTCATGCAATTCCAACTAGTCCATACCAATCACGACATCATAAGATCCTAAGATCATGACGTACAAGTTGGCCGTGGTGACAAAATCTCCTAGGTTAAGGGTATAGCCCGTAAACTTTATCCAACCTTCTATTTGGCTCTTGAAGCCATCTCCACGAAGCTAAATTTTTTCTATTTGACTGCCTTTACCTTAATCCTTTTTAGCACTAAACTTGAAATGAAACTCTCAGTAGCACTGTGATCTATCAAAATACTAAAGGTCTAGTCAGCGACAGTACCTGACATCTCGAGCACAGTCGACTAGTTCTCTGCCTGGCAGTTATTCATCGATGCATGAATTCGATGGGCCTTGCCATATCTCCCATGGTAGTGGGTCTGGATGATCCAGATGGTCTAGTCCTCTCCATAGGGCAGTCACATTGGTAGTGTGGCTCCTCACAAGTCCAACACCCCTTCTTCGGTCTAGTACTCCTAGTACCCAAAGTAGAAGATGACGGCCCACTGGCTTGGAATCCTATTCTATTCTTCTAAATAGGCCTAAACTGTTCTTGCTGCAGTTGACACTAATGCTGATGTTGTGGTCCCCTATAAGGTGTTTTATACGGAGGCATCGATCACCAAGGTGTAGTGAAAGTGGATCCCCTCTGGAAGCCACCATATCTTGGCGTATGTCTGGCTGGTGTTTGATGCTGTTATGCACCAGATGACACCTTCCTTGCTGGTCTCACTGGAGTCCTACTCTGATGCCCGCTGATAAGATCCTCCTCTGCTATGAGGGCCTTTTAGATGACATCGTGCAAGTTCTGAAGCATCATAATTCTAACCTTTGCACGTAGGCTTCCATTAAGGCCAAACATGATCATGTTGACCTTAAGTTTCTTTTTATTAAGATGCGAAGCATACCAAAGCAAATCCATAAAATGGGCCTCATACTTGGGCACCATATGACTGCCCTGTCGTAAGGCATTGAACTCGTTGAGCTGACACTCAATGGATTCCTCTGATAGGTACCTCTCTCAAAATCGTTCCTCAAACAGTTCCCATGACATGTCTTCGACAGCCATGTTTAGTTGTGGCAAGAGCATCTTCCACCATAGAAGAGCACTTCCCTTCAGTTGAAATACCACCATACATACCTTCATGTTGGAGGTATAGTCATGAAGTGAAAAGCACATCACCATATTCTCCAACCATGCCTCAGTGGCTGCACCGTCTAGGACACCAAATAACTTGAGAAAATTGACCTTCTCGAGTTCATGGTGAATGCTACCCGTACCCACCAGAGCATGTGGTGGACCCTCAGGGGGTGTTGATGCCCAGATGTCATCTCTGTCCAAACGATTGATCAGTGCCTCAGACATCCACTGAAAATACCTCATCAGCCGAACCATGTCACCCACCACTATCTTCTTCTGCCTGACAATATGTTTGTCTCCCTGGAGGTTGGACCCCTCCAGCGTGGATGCTGCTGGAGGTGTCACACCTCCTCCCCTAGCCCCCCGTCATACCCCATCGTCTACCTCTGTGGCGTCCTCTAACCATGATTACCTGCATGGATACAAGTCAACTCAATTATCAAGATTATTATAAAATCATAACAGCAAAAGTCATAGTGATCCCAATTTGTGGGCTGAACCTTGCTCTGATACCATATGTAACAACCCCATCATTTACAAAAGCAAGTGAAGAAAAAGTGAATTATTATTTTTTTTGTTTCTAGGAAAGAAGGCGATGACGAAAATAATTTAAACACACCAATGCAGATGAATGCAAGCACGCAATCCAGGCAACGAGCTACTATAGCACCACGCACAAGCGCAAGGGAAACTAGGCAAAACATGCACATAATAACAAGAAGGAACAGCTACCCGCCTGACACAAACACAACCACACCTACAAGATAAGGGACAACATCCCCATCCTGACACAATGGCCTAGACGAACAAAGAGTAGAACCTCAAGGCATGCGAACCAAACGCCTGAAGGCGTTCAAACCATGTACGAAAAGCAACTTGCAACGCTCAAAAACTCTCACATCGAACGCACCTACTCCAGCCAAGATATCATTTTCTGCTATCCCACAGGGCATGCCATGATCCCCTCATCAGGAATCATGCTGTTCCTAGGTGATATACGCATCAATAACCTTGGTGCAAATATATTTTTATCCGAACCAAGGACTTTAGATAATCTGATGTGCTAGGAACCGAATACCGATAAGAAACCACGCCCAAACCCCAACAATAGGTTGACGAGACACCAGGGAACGACTACCAGGGAATACATGAGCCAAGACATGACTTCATCAACCACCCAAGCCAATCCTCAAGTCTAAACTAGTCAACAGTTACAATTTGTTTTGACACTGATTATCCATCTAATTTTAGCAAGTCTAAATTATAAATTAGCCTTTAACTTATCATCATATTAACATTAAAATACAATCCAATCGGCCATTCTAAATTATACCTTAGTCATTAAATTCAATCAAATAATATCAATTACGAATCAGTTCAACAATTCTTCATCACAATTTAATCATTAATTTCAAACTAAATAAGATCAACTACGAATGAATTCGACAATTATGCATTACAATTTAATCATTAGCCACAATTTAATTTAGCAAGTTTAATCTCTACTTTGGTCATTACTCACTAATCTCATTTAATCATTAATCACAGTCTAATTGGGAAATTTCTGAATTAATCCCAAATTACAATCTAAATACAAGGTAAATACAAAAACAACACAGAGAGGGATAAATAAAACGTGGTTTCCCTTTTTCATTGCCAGGATGCCAAATGAAAACGAATACAAGAATAACCAAAAATGTTTTTCCCTTAAGAGGATACCAATTATAAAGACATAGACAGGGAAATTAAATAGTTTTTCCATTTCCAGGATACCAATACAATGCAGACTTGAATAAGAAAAAAAACGTTTTTCCATTTCCAAGATACCAAATATAAAAATGCAGACAAGAAATTAAATCGTTTTTCCATTTCCAGGACACCAATACAACGCAGACAGGAATAACAAAAAAAAATGTTTTTCCATTTCCAGGATACCAAATATAAAAACGCAAACAGGAAATTAAATCGTTTTTCCATTTCCAGGATACCAATACAACCTAGACAGGAATAACAAAAAAAATGTTTTTTTCCATTTCCAGGATACCAAATATAAAAACGCAGACAAGAAATTAAATAATTTTTCAATGAATTAAAGCATGGATCAAATCACATCCGAAGAAAAGGTAAGGACCGAAAAAATGAGGGAAACGAAGGCAAAATCCTTCTCAAATAAATTAGGTGCAGAAGTAAACCATAGGGAACGAAGATGTACAAGGAACAGGGTAAACGTTCACCGAAAACACCATGACCATAGTTAATAGGAACAACCAACAAGGGTAGACGACTGGTAGGAACATCTATCACTCATCATCCACGCACATAAAATTAGGGCATTGAGGTCCATAGGTCTATTAACATCGAAGCAACGACTGCAGATCAGTCTTCTGGTAGACTATTCAAGTGAGGATTGGTGAGCTAGGGACTATAGGAAAAAACAACCACAATCATCACGAATCAATATACTATAGGACGATCAAGACATGCAGGGTCTAAATCCATGGGAAATCAGTCAACATCAAGCTATAGGATATGGGGAAAATTTTAGTCATCAAATATAATGCTAAGACAATCATTTTACTTACACATTTAAACATACAGAACTAAAGCATAAATCGTACTAACAATCTACCATGCAGAAATAAAGGAAGCATATCATTTCCTAATCGCCCTCTCTGAGTTGATATACCATGTGATTCATGCAACTCCCACTTGTAGACTGATGAGACTTCAATAAATCAATTCCCAGACCTAGATAGATAAAAAATCCTACGTCAAGAGGCGATATGACGCGGAAGAGTCCTACGGGGAGAGGGCATTATTATCATTATTATTATTATTTTGGGGGGGAGGAAGCATTTTGGAGCAGGGACTGGATTTATGTTTGGGATATTTTTCTGGTGTGGGGAGTTTGATATTTGGAGTTTTGGTGAACCATTGCAGGGGGAACCGGGTTGCTGGGGGTTTTGGGCATGGTGGATAGGATTCCTTACGGTATCTTGGAGCTAGGGAGCCGGACATACTGCTCCTAATTGGCTGGGTGGTTAGTCAGTTTTGGGCAAAGTTTAGCAGAGTTTCAACTTCAGCTTGGACAAACAGAGATTGGGGGTTAGCATCGGGAAGAGGTATTTTATTTATGAATTTTCTGAGTTATGTGATGACTATGTAAATTATTAGCATGTTGTTCATAAATTTAATTCATGTTGTGGATAAATTAAATTTTCTGTTGAAAACTCTATGCTTATACGATGATTATTGAACTACTTATGCATTGAAAGAAATTTATGTTTAATTGTATGAAATTTTTAGGCTTACATAAATTTAGGTTCCTACACATGGTATCAGAGTGGTAGTTTGAAATTTGGGGCCACGGGCCTACCTACCCACCCATCATCTTGACTGAAAGCTATGTCATGTATCCTATGAAAAACCCTGAAAGCCTGAGCATGCAACTTGAAACCCTTAATTTAAGGCCCTTGAAGGCTAAGAATAATGCAAAAATATTGCAAAAAAAAAAATGACACCTAAAACCCTATAAAATAACAACAAATGACTCATAAACCCTAAGAGAACCCCTTAGATGGATCCTGAAAAAGAGATCCTACACCTGTAGGAGCCACATGTCAACCTGCTCAAACCATTTGATTATCAGTAAGAGTCCTTGCCTACAACCCAAACATAAAATTAAGAAGGTGAGAGCCTTTAACATAAAAAAAAAAAATAAGATAACAAAATTTGAAATATATATATACAAGAATAAGCCTAAGATTTAATTTCCTCTATAAAGGAAATAAATAGAATAAAGATAGATAAAACATTTAAAAAAAAAAAGAAAAAAGTACATATATAATTAAATGGAGAAACCAGATACAAAAAAAAAGGAGATCAATAATGAACCTATGCCCTTCCCTGTGATGTCATTAGCTAAAACAAGCTCAGTAAATGCATGTATGTCAAACCAGATACTAATCTAGAAATCAAGAAGGAAAACTCTAAATATTCCTCCCTTAATAGTTCTCTAATGATACCTCATATGGTAGTATATCCTTCGTGAGTACGATTTTGGTATTTCGTACATCAAGGGGAAGGAAAATGTGGTCGCAGATGCCTTGAGTAGGAGACCACGTGTCTTCTTTTTGATACCCTTAAAAGTCAATCTGAGGGAATGTGTGTTGATGCAAATCCAAGGAGACAGTTGGTATTTAAAGGTTACTTCAAACCTCCAGAGTGGGAGGTAGTTATATCCAAAGTATGAAGGATATAGTCTGGAAGCAGACGGACTATTGAAATATCAGAGAAGGATGTACATCCCTGAAGATGGGGATACTTGAAGCATCATACTGAAGGAAGCCCATAGAGAACTTTATTGTGCGCATCTAGGTGCGAAGAAGATATATGCAGACATGAGGAAGTTCTTCTTCTGGGTAGGCATGAAGCATGATGTAGTCTATTTCCTCGCCAAATGCCTAGAGTGTCAACAAGTGAAAGTCGACCACCATCACCCGGCAGGCCTCCTACAACCACATGATGTTATTATGTCCAAGTGGGAAGTCATCTCTATGGATTTTGTTGTGGGGTTACCACTCGCGTCTCATAGACACAATGCCATTCTTGTGATAGTTGATAAGTTAACCAAGAGTGCTCATTTTATTTCAGTTAGAGACACTTACAATGTCACTGATGTGGCACGTGTGTTTGTAAGTGAGGTTATCTGTTTCCATGGGATACCTAAGAAGATCATTTTAGATAGGGACTCCAGATTCACTTCTAGGTTTTGGACAAGTTTGCAGTCAACGTTGGGGACTCAGTTGAACTTAAGCACAACTTATCATCCTGAAACAAATGGGCAAACTGAGAGAGTAAATCAAGTCATGGAAGACATGCTTAGGATGTATGTCATGGATAATCAAACCCAGTGGGAGAAGTACCTACCTTTGGTAGAGTTTTCCTACAATAACAGTTTTCATAGCTCCATCAGAATTCCACCCTACGAAGCTCTGTATGGAAGGCCATGCAAAACGCCATTGAGTTGGGATAGATTAGAAGACCGAGTAACAGTTGGGCCAAAATTGATTCAAGAGATGGAGGAACATGTGATTCAGATTAGGTAGAGACTAAAGGAAGCACATGATAGGCAGAAAATTTATGCGAATGCACACAAGACCGAGCGAAGTTATGAAGTGGGAGACTAGGTTTTCATTCGTATCAGGCCTAATAAGAGTACCATACGGTTCAGGAAGGGGACAAAGTTGTCACCTTGATTTATAGGATCGTTCAGAATCCAAGAGAAAATTGGACCCGTTGCCTATCATCTCATACTACCACCTCACTTGCATAAAACTCATAATATTTTTCATCTATCTGTTTTACGTCATTATGTTGCTGATGAATCACATAAACTAAATTGGAAGGAATTGCAGGTATTGGACGTGGAAACCCTCATGGTAGAACCGTTATGCATATTGGACCGTAGAGTCTGACAGCTCAGGAACCATCTGGTAGACCAAGTTAAGGTCCAATGGGACAAGTATAGTCTAGGATCTGCTACTTGGGAAGATGCTGAGACATTACGACAAGACTATCCCTCACTTTTTTGACCATCTCGAAAATATGTTTCTCGAAGGTTGGGTGTATGTAACACCACCTTTTGACTTAGACAGCTAGGATTACCTGAGGCCTACTTATATTATTTTCTATTCACAGTGAAACTATTAAATGATACACTTAAACTTTTAAGACGTATGAACCTTTATGAATGTTATATGTATTTGAATAATGATGGATATGATGTGATATATTATGAGAATGTAAATTTTATGAATGTTGAAATTTTATTGATGATGATGGATATAATGTGATCTACTATGTGAATGTAAATTTTATGAATGTTTAAGTGTTATTGATGATGATGGATATGATGTGACATATTGTGTGAATGTGAATCCTATGAAGGTTTAAATGCTAGTAGAATGATGTGGGATATGATGCAATCTATTTGATAAATGATAATTTTATGAATGGGTGTCGAAATTGAATTATGGGACATTATGAGATCTATTTCTGACTTGAAAACTTTGATGTTAAGTTGTCGATACAAGGATACCAAATTGAAATGATGATAGTATGCAATTACATGATGATAATGCATAGAATTGTGTGAGTTTGTTTTACAGACTAATCTGCAGGTTATGGGCTATGAAATAGCCAAGGGATAATGATGATGAAAGTGGATGTCATGACCACTAGCCGAGAAGCATTATGGTATGAATCTTTGTATGTGAAATTATATTGGTTTGGATGTATTGCTATGATATGTGAACCAGTGCAGGATTTCAGGTGATGAGACTACCCAAAATTGAATAAACGATGACAAAACTCCCAGCAACACGGTGCCACTATATATTCCATTGTAGGGTGTGGACCCTTGTTATGATTAGGAGGGGTGGAGGCATTTCCCACCGTGTATCCTCTAAAACCTGAAGTCATGGGAGGACGGTGTTAGCTCATGCTCCCCTAGACATGTGATGATGACTATCAGTTCCCTACTGGGGAAGCTTGGTCGAGATAGTGACACGTCCGCTTACGGGTTCTATTTGGAGTTAGGTCAATATAGTTGATGCTCCAAGATAGTCTAGTAGAGGAAGGATAGGAATGAATATGGAAGTAAATTAGGGAGGAAGGATGAGTAGAAATAGTTGAGAAAGTGTGGAGATTTGTCTGATGGTAGAATTTAATGTTTTTCCCTTGTAAAAAGAAAATGTGTATATATGAATATTCATAATTACGTAACTAAACCATAGTTGTCTAGATAAAATTGTTGAACTAGATAATTGTAAATAAAGTATTTCGGAAACATTTGATTGGTTTATTGTCTTTTATAAAAGAACAATCTTGTTGATTGGATTGGATGCATACATAAAATACTATAAGGGTGATAGTTATTGATTATTAGTACATGCATGAGACTTGTATGTACTAGCTACACATGCATTTTTTGTACATGTACACTAGTATGTATGAGTTTTCTTGGCTTACTTACTAATAGTGTCAGTTAATTGTCATGAATGTGTGAACCATGTTTATTTTCCTTTGTATCATAAGATACCTTAACTTCGGGATGAAGTTTCCTGAAGGGTGGGTGTATGTAACAACCCTGGTTAAATAGATGCATATGGATTATTAAGTCAAATTAATTAGATAATTAATTGTCCTAATATGGTTTTAGTTAAACAATGATTAATATTAATAATATTAATTATTTATTTATTTATTAATTAATTGTTTATAACTTTTGATTGATTAATTAATTAATTAATTGATTACATAACACATTCAATGATTTGGGTAATAAATTAAGGAGCTTAATAACTTTAATTTAATCCTTTTGAAACTTTACGTATGACAGGTTAAGGATAAGATAATAAAGGAGGGGATAAGGTAATTAATGGAGGGGAGCAGAGTCGGTGAAGGGTGAGATATGACGGGGAAGAGTCCTACGGGGAGAGGGCATTATTATCATTATTATTATTATTTTGGGGGGGAGGAAGCATTTTGGAGGAGGGACTGGATTTCTGTTTGGGATATTTTTCTGGTGTGGGGAGTTTGATATTTGGAGTTTTGGTGAAAAATTGCAGGGGGCACCAGGTTGCTAGGGGTTTTGGGCACAGGGGCCAGGATTCCTTACAGTATCCTGGAGCTAGGGAGTTGGATAGGCTGCTCCTAGCTGGCTAGGTGGTTAGTCGGTTTTGGGCAGAGTTTAGCACAATTTCAACTTCAGCTTGGACAAACAAAGATCTGGGTTAGCATCAGGAAGAGGTATTTTATTTATGAATTTTCTTAGTTATGTGATGACTATGTAAATTATTAGCATGTTGTTCATAAATTTAATTCATGCAGTGGATAAATTAAATTTTCTGTTGAAAATTCTATGATTATAAAATGATTATTGAACTACTTAGTCATTGAAAGAAATTTATGTTTAATTGTATGAAATTTTTAGGCTTACATAAATTTAGGTTCCTACAAGTTCTTCAGCTGCAATGATGAAATTTATCTGACAATTACTGCCCTGGGAATTCCCTGTATTGTCCTTAGGTTACCTTCCCCATACAAGAAAGTAAATCCATTCTTATGACAGTCTAGGATAGCATGATGTTGGTCCAACCAATCCATCCCAATTAGACATTCATAGGAACCTAAAGAAAATATGTTCAAATCTGCAGTGGTGTTCAATCCGTTCATGTTCATAGGACATGACTTAACCATATCACTAACTTTTCTTTTAGCTCTGGTAGCCAGCTACACCAACCAATATTTTCCATGCTTTGTTCTTGGAAAATGGAATATTTGCACCATCTTAAGATCTAGATAACTATGATTATATCCTGGATCAATTAAAATATAAACGGTTTGGTTTTTTATCATACCTTTCACTTTCATCATATGTGACTGATACTCTGTTTTCTTATTGTCTAGGGCTGCATAGATCCTTGGTACACTTCTACCCATGTCCTCCATTGTTTCAGCTTGTTGTACATTGTGAAAAATTCTCAGTTTTTCACTTCTGTGAGGACAATCTCTATACATATGATCTCCTTTACAATCCCAACATTGAATAGGTGGTTTCCTTGGACTTTTCCCCTGTGTCTCAATCATTTGGGTTCTCTATAATTTGGACGTCCCTGAGGATTATTTATGAAGAATGGTGGCTTAGTCCCCTTCTTCTTTTGATCCATCTTGAATTTATTATTTTCTTACCAAGCTTTTTGAAAAGATGTCCTTGCTTTTTGCTAATCATATAGGAATTTATCTCGCCTTATGGTCTCCTCCAATGTTTTGGGATCATAATATTGTATTTTGTAACTGATGAATGATGGAAATCCACTCAAATACCTATGAATATTAACTATCTCATACTTGATGAAAAAAACATACTTCAAGAGCTCTAAAAATCTTCTTTCATATTCATCTATGGTCATACTCCCAAGTTTGAGTTCAAAGAACTCTTTCATTTTCTTGTCATAGTATGTCTTAGTAAAATATTTCTTTTCAAAATACTTCTTGAATTACCTCCTAATAACATTTTTATCTTTAATGTGCTTCACCTACACAAGTTGATCCCACCACACGGATGCCTTTCCCTTGAGTTGATAGATGGAAATTCTTTCTTCTGCATGAAAAGAATAATTATGCAATTGAAAATAACTTTTCATGCCTAATAGCCATGTCTCTGCATCTTCATCCTTCTTGTGCTCACCATTAAATTTAGGAAGTTTTATTTTTTTCATTTCTCCTCACAGCTCATCCACCCTACACCTCTTATACTTCTTGACAGAGGATGGAATTGAGCTGTTATGTTCTCTCATATTGGAATTCCTCAGGGAGTGATGGTGATGTTTTCTAATAATTCTTGTTCTTCTTTTCTCATCATGATACATGTGACTTCTTGATTTGCTTGAGCCAGTCACCTTATCCAATTTATTTTCTATTTTTTTCAATATCTGCATTAACTTCATGTTGAAGTACTCATGTTGCTCCTTGGATTTCATAATCCTTTTATTATTAGCTATGAGTCTTTGGACATCCTTTTGAAAATTTTTAATGTTCTCTACCATGTTCATGTTTTTTTCCTTTCCTTCCCCATGTCCATTTGATTTTGTTCCTTCAATGCCTATATGGACATCCATCCCTCTGATCTCAGCTTCTTGACTGTAATCCCCCTGTGTATATTTTATCCTTCTACACTATGTGCTAATCCTAATTTGATCTAGCAATTGTTAACTATGCAAAATGTGCAACCAACAAAATTTGTTAGGCTAAATAATTTAATAGATTCATGAAATTATGTACAATTCTAGTTCAATAATGCATCCGAATTTTTCCTTTTGATTTCCTGAAATAATAATTGTCTAGATCAATTTTCTGGGTTAATAATTATATTCTACTGTCAAATACCTTTCCAATGTCTACTTCCATGCTTAATTCCAAGTGTTGAGCAAACCATTATGGTTATTTGAAAATTGTCTATTAGTTCTTCTATTCACACTTCAACTTTGTGAAAATATGTGTTGTAATTATGTATTTTTGCACCTACTCCATCACATTTTTGGTAGGATCTCAATTGGGTTTCTTCCTATACATATTTTGGACAGTATTTTAAATTTTCACCTCTTTTCTGAGTTCTAGGCTGCAAGTTACAACCTGTTTAAGTTCTAGGCCAATTAATGTTTTTGGTTTGGAATGCTACAGGTACCTTCTATGCCATATTAAACATTTTTAACTTGCCCATAATTTTAATTCATCTCTAGGAATGTGTGCTATGGTTCAATATATTTACATCCATTTCTCATCTTCCTCAATCTGATTCCATAACAGAAAGTTATGGCCCTTCAAAGTTAGTTAGGTCTTAAAATTTACCCTCCACTGTTTGTCTTGTAACATCCTCATAAAAGCTTTGTTTGACGAATGTATTACACCATTAGACATATCTCTCTGGTCTCTTTCATTTGAGTTGTAAATTAAAAGTATATGTTCAACTTTGTTCACATGGTTTTTGAGTTTCTAAAAACGTTGTTTAAGGCCTCAAAAACGCACTGCAAAAAGATGACCTTCAAACAGTATAAAATGTCACAGAAATTCATTAGTTTTATGTTGTTGTATACCATTCAAACGACTTCGCGTGCACAAATTTGAAAATGTACACCCATAGCTAGCATGTGCAACAACACCATAAGGTAACACATGCTCCACACACCTATAACCAATGTGGATCACTACTCTGTCGTGCCAATATCTGGTGTGCACTACTTTTGTGTCGCGCAACAATATCTACCATGCACAATTTTGGTTCATACACTAATACCTCTTGCCCACAATTTTTTTCTTGCATGCTAATATTCCACAGACAGTGTACTCTACATGTCGCACCATGCCAAAGTTTATTACTCTCCCGTCGTGCACCAGTACTCTGCGCGCACCATTAATTAAATCGTTGCGAGGTAGGAATATTCAGCATGCATGCATTGCATACCAACATTGCGCACAACTAAAAAATTCCTCTACGCTCTCCCATTACTACGCACACCACACGCGCCAATATTATGCGTGCACACACCATGCGCGCCAATATTATTCATGTGCCACCCAATCCACACCGCGCAGTGATAAATTTAGTGCGCACATATGCGCACTATTATTTTTCCACACTTCACTAGTTTTGCTACGCGCTCCGCAAAATTTAAGTCTGCACACCCGCACACCATTATTTTTTGTGCATTACCACTCTGCACCATGCAACGCAAAATATAAGTGTGCACACCAGCGCACCCTTATTTTCTACAATTCATAAGATTTTCACTGCGCATCACACATTTTTAGTGCGCACACCTGTACACCTTCATTTTTCTACGCATCAATTCCTCGTGAATTTCGCTGCAGAAATTGGGGTTTTTGCCAAACATTTCCTAGTTTTCACCATGGACATTTTGAAACTATGAAATTTGTTCAATTTCACTCTATCAACACCAATTCAACCTTTGCAACAACAAATTGTTGTTGGTTGACATTCCTGGAACAATTTTTTTCCCAAACTCAATTCACGAATTGAAAATTTTAATCAACTAATATCACTCCATCCATGGCTTTCTTGTAACTTCAAATTCGACCAATTCCAGGTCTGAATTTTCTATAATAGATATTAAATTAAGAATATCTCACCACTTGGCCAAATTTCTCAATTTTTCCATGAATTTAACAACAAAAATTGGGGCTTTTTCCCAATTCCACACAATTGCTTCTAATTTTTACCATGGATGCATTATAACTTGAAATTTGGCCACTTCGAAATCAATTCTCTATGAAATTTCACTTCATTTCAACTTTCTTGGCCCATCTAGGCTCAATGTTGAAAATTGGAGCTCTAATGCCATATTGTAGCATCCCAACCATCCAACTGGGCTATTCCACATAAAAATTTCAAAATTTATAGAAAATGAAAACATATAGAAACTCTACAAATGCACAGATTCATACCGAATGATAATAAAAATACACATGAAACACACACAGGAAAAACCCATAAAAATAAATGCATCCATAATACTGCAACATGTAATTTAACACACAATTAACACTTATCTTGGTAAAAATATCACCAATTTTGTTCTGATCTTCCACATTCCTCCCAACCTTAGACCAAACTGCTCAAAACTATCAGCAGTGGGTCACCCCCAAGCTGGGACTAATCTCCACCTGGGTAAACAAATTCCTAACCAGGCTGATGTATCTCAAAAGGTAGGAAACACTCTGTCACAAGTGCCAACTTGAATTAACAACCTACAATCTCTCATTCCCCACATATTTGGCCCAACCCAGGAAGTGTGCCCCTTCCATGCTCAACATTCCTTCAACTTCCCCACTTCCCTTTTAGGGCTTCAGCAACAGGTCTAACATGAAGTCTTAGAGACCTATAGTTGTAGTTTGGCACCTTCGGAAAATCAATTCCCAACTATTCTCTCACCTAGAGAAAATTTCTCAAAGGACCGACAACCTGCTTCTTCATTCCAGATCCTAAGATAACCAGGTATAGGTACGGGTATGGGTACAGGTAAAGTGACAGGAAGGTACATAGGACAACTGAATAAGTGAGTGCATGATGATAGAATGATATGGAAAATGAACTAAGTCCAAACTATATGTATTCATGTTTACAACTTAAAACTTGTCTTGTTGAGAACTACTTTGGCCCACTTGTCCCCATCCTTAGAACTTAGGATAAAATAATTATCCATACTTTATACTTTAAGGAATATTAATATAACATTCCTTTTTGGCTTAAGCTCTCTAACTTAGCCCTTATCCTTAAATTTTATCCCCCTTCCCCTAACTAGTGGATTTTAGTTCCCCATACTCTTTTACATGGTTGTTCTACCACAACGATGCGTTTTTCATTAATATTTGCTAGTGATTACATTTACATTTATAGATATACTGCCCTTTCTACATCTTATCTCAATAGCCTCAAAACACAACATATACACACACACACTGGCATCAAAATCATGCACACTTAAGTTTGTTGCGCACAGTATCCTGGAATGTGCACACTTCATGATTTTAGTGTGTAGTACATGTGCACAATATGCCATGGAAAGTGCATGTAAAAATGATATCAAACAACTTGCCATCTTAAGTACATTTTTATTTACATTTATAGTTGGGATTCATCCTAGGGGTATTACACTCCCTTTCCCTCTGTGCCTCCCCCTCTGTCTTTACATCTCTCTCCCTTTCTCTCTCTAAAGAAAGAATGGGAAAAATGGGAAGGTAGAGATAGAGGGAAAGAGGGAAGGAAAGAGAGAGAGAGAGAGAGGGGGGGGGAATGGAGAGAGGGGGAAATAGAGGGAGAGAGGAAGGAGGGGGAGACTTGAGGGGAGAGAGAAGGGGGTTTAGGAGAGAGAGAGAGAGAGAGAGGTGAGGCAAGGAAGGGATCGAGAGAGAGAGAGAGAGAGAGAGAGAGAGAGAGAGAGAGAATTAGAGAGTGGAAGTGATAAAAAATCATTATATACCAATATTAATATTCAAAAACCCATATTAGCATCTAACATGATTCAGAATCATTCTTGATCATATTGAGGTGATTTGTAGAACACATGATGATGTGCTACTTATGCAAAATCTCATAAAATGATGAATAACTTGAAGAATAATGAGATAACCCAACATAAAATAAAAGAATTCAATCATACAATATTGATGACAAAGTTTACTACATCTCTAATTTCCATTTTAAATGGTGAGATTTCTTTTCATAATCTCAAAATGTCAAATTACAATACAAAATGGACTTAAAAATCTAAATTTGAAGTCACTCTACAAATCTGATGTAGGAGCATCGTCAACAAGTACATGTGGCATAATAACTATGTTCCTGGGGACCAATTTGGAATATTGAACATTGGCCCTTACTGTAAACTTTCAAAGCTGATAGAAAACAAAAGAGGAAAGATCACGCATGGACAAAATGAGCACGCGTGATCTGAGATTTAACCCTTGTCTCGATGTAACCGCAATTAGATAGAAGTTAGTAGTTTTTATTTTGTATGACAAAAGGAGGAGTTATGAAAATTATGAACAAGTAGGAATTAGTGAACAGTAGTTGTTGCTTTAATTTTAGCTGTAACCATTTTCTTGATTTTGAATGAAGATAACAGAGGAAAATTGATCCAATGTATGGTGTTAATATTGTTTACAATTTCCCTGTTGTTGTCATTAATCTTTTCAAGAATGAATGAATCTTGCTACGAGTGCATGTAGCTTGAAATGCTTGTATAAATCTTAAAAAATATTTTTCTTCGTGAGATGGTGCAAGATGTGTAGACATTCCACAAAGAGTGCGTTGATAGGGTCTGTTTCGACTCGTAAATCTCATAAGAAACAATGTAAGAATTTATTTGCAGGAAGTGTAAGTAAAGTGACTGCCACAAGGAGTGCACATTCGTTGCAAGAAATCGAATCTTGTGTAAATATCTATTGGAAAGACTGAATAGACGTGGAATTCGACGAAGAGTCAAAGTTTCTCTGTAAATAAGTCAAAGGATGAGAGCAGAAGAACAACAGGAAGGCGAGAAAGGATTCTTTTCAAGAACCTTTGGATCTGAGGTTGACAAATTTCCCAGAATAGCCAGAAGTGCTTGGGAGATCAAAATGTTTGGAGATATCAAGCTCAGGAGGGGTAGCACTTTCCAAGAAGCGTGAACAAGATCCAAGAAATGGACTTGCAGGAAGGATAAAGGTGGAAGTCTTTAAATCCTTTTAAAAAAAAATATTCCAAGTCTGAAGAAACCTTTAGCTCAGAGGGAAGATCTGGATCATCAGATCAATGGCCAGACAACGAGGAGCAAGTAAATATGAGGAAATATCTCAACCATTCAGTCTGAGTGAAAATGGATCATAGTCATCTGATCAAGGTAAAGTTCACTAACATTAAAACTTTGAACGTACATAGGAAGAACAAGGTCACGAAATTTCAAAATCATTAGAACTGTTTGTTGTCAAGGAGGACATGTGGCGAGAGATCAACATTTCGTTGATTTGCAGGGTGAAAAGTTCAAAGAATAGAATTGATGAAACGCGAAATCCTGAAAATATCACAACCATTGATCATATCGAAATCATCAAGACCTTCCATCGTCAGGGAGGACACATGGTGGGAGCTTAGCATTTTGCCGACTCCTGACTCAAAGAATTCAAAGTTTGAGTTACAAGAACTCGTGAATCGTGAAATCATGAAAAGATCATAGCCGTTGATCGAAGGAGGGATTTAGACCAAAGATTTGGTTTTATTGGGACTTTGCAACTCAAGAAATCAGAGGTAAGAGTTCTTGGAACTCACAGAACCTGAAATCATGAAGATTTGATCTGAGCCATCAGTTCAAGAAGATATCTATACCATTGAGCATCTAGGGAGATGACTCGTGAAGTGTGAACTCACGAGACATGAAATCGTGAAATGCTCGAGAGTTTCACCCACAGTCATAGTGAAGGGTCACATCAGTGTAGGGGAATAGAGGGGCTATTATGCGCTAGGCTCCTGTCGGGATTTCAAAAGTTGAGAAAGTCAACTCGCATGCAAGGGCCTGATACGTGATGTCACGATGCACCTTTCGATTAGGCGACTAGTCACAACCTTAGTGACATAAAGGGAGGGCTTAAATAGGAGATCTAGCATCTAAATACGATGAAAATTAAAGGCGTTAAGGAGAAATCCATGGGTTCCATATAACCATGCTTTAAGGGAAAGAGGGCGTGTTAAGAGGATTTGAGGTTCTTGAGGGTCAAAGAGTCAATCATACCAAATTTCTTGATCAATCCTAGACTGGGAGGTCACACAGTCCTTAGGAGAGAAGGGGGGTCTGCATCAAGTGGTATCAGAGAAGATTTTCATTTGTAGATTTTAGGCAAAGGAGATAAACAAGATAAAGGAGACAAAATAACTCGACATTGTACTCTGTGTGTGAGAGACAGTCAACACAATGTCACCGAGGATATGAGGGGAGCCACTTTTAGCCAATCATGTTGTAGAAAGAGATATGTGAGAACTTTGTGCAAGGCTGGAAGCGATGGAAGCAACACCGAGAAGAGCACCTGATGCTGGAGACATCAGTGATGCAGAGAGCGAAGATGTAGAAGCTGAAGAAGATGTAGGGGAACACATTTCTGAAGAATGCTTGCTAAGAGAAATTGTTATATTGGGAGCTAGAGCCAAGATAGAGGTCCCAATGTATGAAGGCAATTTGGATTCTAAAGAGCTGTTGGATTGGATAAGGTCCATGGAAAAATATTTCAATTATGAAGATGTCGATGGGGAGAAAAGGGTGAGACATGCTGTCACCAGGCTTAAAGGACATGCAACATTGTGGTGGGATGAACTGTAGGCTGAGAAGCGAAGTAGGGGAAAATAGAAGATAAAGAATTGGGACAAAATGGTAGCCAAGATGGAGGATAAATTCATGCCCAAATATTATCAGATCAATATATTCAGGAAGTTGCAGAACTTGAGATAGAAGGGTATGATAGTCAAAGAATACACAGAGGAGTTCTATAAGATGAACATCAGATTTGGAAAAAGAGAGCAGGACGAAGAAAAATTTTCCAGGTATATGAATGGCCTGAGGTACAAAATCCAGGATGAGCTCAACATGATGTCGGTAAGGACAGTGGAGGATGCTTATCAGTTTGTGCTGAAGGAAGAAGAGAAGTTGGCTAGAAAACAAAGCCAACGAGGTAGAGGTAAAATATCAACCCCGAAAAAAGGTAATGAAGTTTCCCATGACAAGGAGCATAATTCCAAAGACGAGGCTGAAACTCCACATAATCACTTGGAAAGAGGAGGAAGTTTCCGAGGAAGAGAGGGTGGTGGAAGAAACTCTTCTAGAGGAAGAGGTAGAGGAGGAATAAGATGTTATTCTTATGGAAAGATAGGGCACATGTCTTGGGAATGCCCCGTGAAAAGGAAAGAAGGATGAGAAGCTCAGGTCTAGGAAGCACAAAGAGGGAATGATGAAGCATAAGGAGTAGAGGATGGAACATCCCTAATGATGAGAAAGGTTCTCTTAAAACCAGAGGCAGAAGTTAAAAATCCAGTACGGAGGAATAGTCTATTCAGGACAACTTGCAAGACTAAAGACATAGTATGCAAGGTGATAATTGACAGTGGGAGCATTGATAACTTAGTATCCATAGAGATGGTGGAGAAATTGGAGCTGGAGACAACTACACACCCAGAGCCATATAAAGTCTCATGGTTGCAGAAAGGACAACAAGTAATGGTTACTAAACAATGCTTGGTTTAATTTAAGATAGGAGGATATAGAGATGAAATTTTGTGTGATGTAATTCCCATGGATGTATGTCATATTTTGTTGGGAATACCATGGCAGTTTGACAGGAATGTCATTCATGATGGGAGGAATAATACATACACCTTGGAGAAGAATGGTAGGACACACATGCTGCTGCCAATAGAGGAGAAGAAAGTCAAAGGGGAAGCCAACACAAGCATACTTCTCATGAGTGGGAAGGAAATCCCGAAATAAGTTAAGAAATAATAGGAGATGCAGTTTGTTATGATGAGGAAACCTAGAGTCATCCTTACTAGTACTTCGATGGATGATTTTCCTGAAGAAGTTAAGGAATTGTTGGAAATTTTTTGTGACATAGTGGTGGATGAGCTGCGTAACTCATTACCACCCATCAAAAGTATCAACCATCATATTGATTTGATACCAGGTGAAAGTATTCCAAACAAAGAGGTATACAGACTGACACCTCGAGAGAATGAGGAGGTAAAGAACCAAGTATGGGAATTGTTAGACAAGGGTTTGGTCAGAGAGAGCTTCAGCCCATGTGAAATGACAATTGTGTTGAGTCCAAAGAATGATGGAGGATGGAGAATGTGTACAGACTCGAGAGCCATCAGCAAGATCACTATCAGGTATAGATTCCCTTTTCCAAGAATAGATGATTTGATGGGTTGTTTAAGTGAGGAAATTTTCTTTTCTAAGATAGATTTGAAAAGTGGATATCACCATATCAAAATGAGAGAAGGTGATGAGTTGAAGACAACCTTTAAGACAAATGGAGGTTTTTATGAGTGGCTTGTTATGCCATTTGTCTTAACCAATGCCTCGAGTACTTTTATGAGGTTGATGAATGAAATACTAGAAGATTTAATTCGAAAGTTCATGTTTGTGTATCTAGATGATATATTGATCTTTAGCAAGACTAGAGAGGGGCACTTGAGGCACCTGACACTAGTGATGAGGATACCACAACGAGAGAAGTTGTTGATAAACCTAAAGAAGTCCTATTTTATGAAGAAAAAACTCATTTACTTTGGTTTTTTGATCTCTTCAAATGAACTGAAGATGGATACGGAGAAGGTGAAAGAAATCAAAGAATGGTCATCACCAAGGAGCATGTTTGAGGTAAGAAGCTTCCATGGATTAGTGAGTTTCTATAGGAATTTCATCAGATATTTCAGTGGAATTTGTGCACCAATGATGGATACAGTGAAGAAGAGACACAAGTCTTTTAAATGGATAGAGGAGGTCGAAAAGAGCTTCAATACACTGAAGGAGAAAGTAACGGAATGACCAATCCTGGTCTTGCCAAATTTTGAGAAAGCGCTTCAGGTAAGGTGTGATGAAAGTGGCATTGCGATTGGAGGATTTTTTAGCTAGGACAAGAGGCATGTTGCTTACTTCAGCGAGAAGTTGAATGAGACAAAGAGAAAATACTCCACATATGATAAGGAGTTTTATGCCATAATTCAAGCCTCGAAGAAATGGAGACATTACCTTGTCCCACAAGAATTTGTCTTGTATAGAAATAACCAAGATTTACAATTCATAACCAAACATGAAAAATTGAATCAGAGGCATGCAAAGTGGATTGAGTATATGCAGAATTTTACTTTTGTCATAAAACATATTGTTGGGAATGCTAACAAAGTTGTTGATGCATTGAGCAAGAGATGTTTGACTCTGAAGTAATTTCAGGTAAAACCTTAGGGTTTGAACACCTTGAGGAAATGTATAGTGATGATCAAGACTTCAAGGAAGCATATGAAGCATGCACAAATCCTATGCTGAGAGATAGGAGCCAGTGGACATAGTATATGATTCAAGAGGGATTTTTGTTCAAGGGAAATTGATTGTGAATACCAAAATGCTCAATGAGGGACAATCTTTTGAAGGAAAAACATAGTGGAGGATTGGCTGGACATTTCGGCCATGATAAGACATTTGCACAATTGAGCACCTCATACTATTGGCCGGGTATGAGAATAGATGTGACAAAATTCGTGAACATATGTAGAATCTGCCAACATGTAAAAGGTAGAATACATAACATTAGATTGTATCAACCATTTTCCATACCAGAGAGGCCTTGGGATGCAATAAGCATGGATTTTGTGTTGGAATTTCCAAGAACACAAAGAGGATGTGATTCCATATTTGTGGCGGTGGATAGATTTTCAAAGATGGCACACTTTATCCCGTTTCAGAAGACTAGTGATGCAACACATATTGCAAACCTGTTTTTCAAGGAAGTTGTGAGACTTCACGACCTACCCAGAAGCATTGTCTCAAACAGAGATACAAAATTTGTTGGTCATTTTTAGAGAACATTGTGGAAGAAGTTAGGGACATATTTTTCCAAATTATCTTATCACCCTCAGACAGATGGATAGACTGAGGTGGTAAACATAATTTTGGGAAACTTATTGAGGAGTCCAGTCACTGAGCACCATAATCAATGGGATCAAATTCTTACACAAGCAGAATTTGCATAAAATGAATCACCAAATAGGAGCACTGGGAAGAGCCTGTTCCAAATATTGTATGGATTGAGACACAGGGGAGTATATGAGTTGAGAGACTTGGGACAGACTGATATTAGAAGTGTTGGAGCAGAAGATTTTGCTGCAAAAATATAGAAGCTCCATAGCCATATCAGGGGGAAGTTGTAGAATTCTAGCCAAGAGTACAAATGCAGATCTGATCAACATTGCAGAGAACTCCAATTTGAAATAGAGGATCAAGTTCTAGCACATCTCAGAAAGGAAATGTTCCCTAGGGGAACATATAACAAGATAAAGATGAAGAAGATAGGACCATGTAATATCTTGAGGAAGTTTTATGCAAACACCTATGAGATTGAGTTGCCAGATGATGTGGGCATATCAACCATATTCAACGTCTCAGACCTGTATCGTTATAGGAAGGATGGCATAGAGGGATCAACAGATCAAGAGAAGATTCAGTGGGAGAAACAAATGCCTATAGCAGAAAAACCATAGATGGAAAGGATCATTGATCAAAGGATTGGTAAGAAGACTAAGAGAAAGGCCTATTTTGAATATTTGGTCAAGTGGAAGGGACACCCAATAGAATATGCCAGTTGGGAGAGTGAAGATGGTTTCCAGAATCATGGAAATTCGGTGTAGGATCTGATGGATAGGACTCCATGAATGTTTTACCAGGGGAGTATGATGCAGGCGCATCGCCAACAGGTACACGTGGTAGAATACCTCAGTGCCTTAGGACCAATTTGGAATCTCAAATGCTGGTCATTACTGTAATCTTTCGAAGATGATAGAAAAAAAGAGAGGAAATATCATGTGCATGGACAAAATGAGCACGCGTGACCTGAGAGATTAACCCTAGTCTCGATGTAACCGCAATTAGATAACAATTAGTTTTTTTTGTTTTATATAAAGAGAGATCTTATACACAAAAAAAAGAGTGACGAGAATTATGAGCAAGTAGGAATTTGTGAACAATAGTTGTTTCTTTGATTTTAGCTATAACAATTTTCTTGATTTTGAATGAAGATAAGAGAGGAAAATTGATGCAATGTATGGTGTGAATATTGTTTACAATTTCCATGTTGTTGTCGTTAATCTTTTCAAGAATGAATGAATCTTGCTACGAGTGCATGTAGCTTTGAAATGCTTGTACAAATCTTAAAAATTGTATTTCTTCGTGAGTCGGTTCAAGGTGTACACATAGTCTGCAAAGAGTGCATTGACATGGTTTGTTTCGACTCATAAAGATCAGAAGAAACAACATAGGACTTTATTTGCAGGAAGTGTAAAGTGACTGTTGCAAGGAGTGCACAGTCATCACAAGAACTTGAATCTTGTGTAAAGGTCTATTGCAAGAAGTGCACAGACCTGGAATTCAACAAAGAGTCAAGAAACTTCGTAAAGAAGTTGAAGGATGAGAGCGGAAGAATGCCAGGAACTCAAGAAAGGATTCTTTTCAAGAACCTTTGGATCTGAGGTTAACGGATTTCCCAGAAAATCCAGAAGTGCTTGGGATATCATAATCTTTGGAGAGATCAAGCTCAGGAGGGGTAACACTTTCCAAGAAGCACAAATGATATCCAAGAAATGGACTTGCGGGAAGGATAAAGCTCGAAGTCTTTAAATCCTTTTAAAAAGAAATCTTCTAAGTTTGAAGAAAGCTTTAGCTCAAAGGGAAGATCTGGACCATCAGATTAGTGTCCAGACAATCAGGAGAAAGTAAAGAGGAGGAAATATCTCAACCATTCGATTTGAGCCCAAATGGATCGTAGTCATCTGATCAAGGTAAAGTTCACTAACATTAAAACTTTGAACATACACAGGAGGAGCAACGTCATAAATTTCTGAAATCATCGGAACCATCTGTTGTCAAGGACGACACATGGTGATACATCAGCATTTCACTTATTCGCAGGGTGAAAAGGTAATATAATAGAGTTTTGAGAATTCATGAAACGCAAAATCGTGAAAATATCATAGTCGTTGATCGTTCTAAAATCATCGATACCGTCCATTGTTAGGGAGGACACATGGAGGGATCTCAACATTTTTCTGAATCGTGACTCAAAGAAGTCAAANAGGAGGAGCAACGTCATAAATTTCTGAAATCATCGGAACCATCTGTTGTCAAGGACGACACATGGTGATACATCAGCATTTCACTTATTTGCAGGGTGAAAAGGTAATATAATAGAGTTTTGAGAATTCATGAAACGCAAAATCGTGAAAATATCATAGTCGTTGATCGTTCTAAAATCATCGATACCGTCCATTGTTAGGGAGGACACATGGAGGGATCTCAACATTTTTCTGAATCGTGACTCAAAGAAGTCAAAGGTCAAGTTACAAGAACTCACGAATCACGAAATCATGAAAAGATCATAGTCATTGATCGAAGGAGAGATTTATCCTGGAGATCTGGTTTTGTTGAGACTTCGCAGCTTGGGAAATTAGAGGTAAGAGTTCTGGGAACTTGTGAAACCCGAAATCATGAATATTTGATCTGAGCCATCGATTCAAGAAGATATCTAGACCGTTGAGCATATAGGGAGACAAGTCGTGAAGTGTGAATTGACAAGACATGAAATCACGAAACGCTCGAGAGGTTGGCCCACGGTAGCAATGAAGGGTCATATCGGTGTAGGGGAATAGAGGGGATATCATGTGCTAGGCTCCTGTCAGGATTTTAGAAGTTAGGAGAGTCAGATTGACTTGCATGGAAGGGCCTGGTATTTGAATTCGTGACGTGCCTTTCAATTAGGCGACTGGTCACAACTTTAGTGACATAAATGGAGGGCTTAATGAGGAGAGATAGTGTCTAAATATGTTGAAGTTTAAAGGCATTAAGGAGAAAGTTGTGGGTTCCATATAACTATGCTTTAAGGGAAAGAGGGCATGTTAAGAAAATTTGAGGTTCTTGAGGGTCAAAGAGTCAATCAGACTCAGTTTCTTGATCGATCCTAGACCGGGACGTCACACAGTCCTTACGAGAGAAGGGGGTTTTGCATCAAAATCTGATGCTCAAACTTAGATATAGAGTTCACCATTGAATTCCTTGCGAAATTATGAGAAAAATGAGTATAAAGTCCACCATATTTTGAACTCGCTCAATTTTACCCTCTTTACATGCAAAATGTTGCACTATGGCGCTCATTAATGGAAATTTGGACTAAGAATTTATTAAAAAACATATTAGAACAAAAATAATATAACCATCATACTCCTCTTGAGAAAACAAGAAAAATGAGTATAAAAATTCCTATGTTTGGACAAAGTACCTCATGGCATGCAAATCTATGCAACACATAAACTTAGCTTCTCTTGACATGCAATTTGAGACACTTTGTACTGTACCTCCTCCTTAGGATCCATGCCATCTAGGGATAACTGTTGGTCTTGGGATTTGTATCTGACCTCGAGATGTGTGTTAGGATTTGGAAATTTGTGCCCATTAAATAGGGTGTGGGTTAAAACCTCCCACTCAAACTCAATGGCACACATTAAATCTTTATTGGTTGGCATATCATAACATGAGGCACCCTTGGCATAATGTTTAAGGTGTTCATAATATGTGGAGGAGGTCGCGGGTTTGATCCTCGCAAACCCAGGAATAGTCATATTTGTTATAACATAAGGTTAAATATATAGTATGTTGGTTTGGATATATGTGTGTGTGTTTGTGTGGTGGAATATAAGGTATTATCTCCCATGAATCTTGTGGAATGGTCATATTAAAAACCACATATATCAAGGGTCAATGGCTTAGCCCTCAGCCCTTTTGTCATCCCACATAAATATCACGCCCAATATAGTTAATTCAAAAACACATAAGGTAATGGTAGTTCGTTAGAATGTTAGGTGGGAGACCCAGTTTCGACCCTCCAAACTCCCCAAAAAAACTTTAAACAACCTCATCCCTAGTATACCAATGAGAGGCTAACACATGGAAGCCTCTCATTATCCCCTTGGCGCCATGTGCCAACTTATAATTAGTCCACTTGTTGGTATGGATTCCATTTGACTTTCCCAATTAGGAATACAGTGTGCAATGTGGTGCTTCATGGTGTTGCGATGTCATCACCATATGGATGTACAGTTGTTCCATGTGTCACTCTTTCAGCAATGAAACATTTCACCTTTGAACTTTTGACTTTGAATTTTTCCCTATTTGAATTGAATGTTGACCAACCATAATTTTTCATACGAACTCTGCTTGAGACGATTTTTGTGTCGTTGGATAGCTATCGATGAGTTATATGCCATGAAGTCCTTTTAGAAAGCATTTGAGATGGTTTAATTTTAATACTTATTGTATCCTGCTAGACCTCTATGTACGTTTTGGATCCTCTTGGATCTTTTGTTATCATTTCAGATTCAGCTCGATCACACCTTCCCACTAAAGAACTTTTTTTCCTCCAAAAGTATGAATATTTGAAAACAAATTCATAATGATAATTATAACTCACTCTTCCACCTTATTGAAATCCTCGTATTCAATAAATTAGTGATGATGAAGCTTATTCCACTCTTCCACCTTGTTGAATATTCTGGGACTAAATTTCGATCTTGGATCTTGGATCTTGGATACTAGATTAGTGTACTTATTTCTGCTTCTAAAATATGGCTCTAGCTCTAGCTCTTTGGAAACTGGCATTAGTTCAAATCTAGTTATGGTTCTTCCTCATAGATTCCTTCATAACAAAAGTTTTGTTCATTGAATCTCTACAATATGTGAATATGAATCATGTACTCAACATCCACTCCCATATTCTTCTATGTTGGACATAGTCTATATTGAAAATCATGAAACCAAGTCGAATGTTGATCTATGCCTCATTGGTCTTGTATTGTTGATGTATCTGTAGGAGTCTCTGAATGAATTCCTTGTCCATTTCTTCTCTCCTTCCCTGAAACAAACACTAAACATATGTTATGTGTTTTTCGGCCTGCTTCTTTTCAAGGTATACGTGTACACAAACATGACATAATATCTTGGAGATGATATAAAAATAACATACAACTTTAAAAGTTTGTACATATTATCTTTACCATCTCTAGGAAGATTTGCATTACTATGATGCTCTTCCTACTCTTGATCTACATGCTCTAAATGTTTGCATCCTTTTGTTTTTTCATATTTGGTACTTCATAATAATAATTTTAAATTAGAAAATTTGATCCATATGTAATTTTTAGTTGTAACACCCTATTTTCCCTAGTCTATAAATATAACTATATTGGCTAGGGAACTATGGGAAACTCAAAGGTGTGAATGTTTGATTTGATGGAACTTTATATAAAAGGTCGATGAATGTAAATTAGTTCTAAATATGTGTTGCATGACTGCTAGGAAGGGGATGTTCTAAAAGAGGCCATGATTGCCAATGAAAAGGTGGTGGAAGGGGCCTGGAGTGGTTGCATTAAATTCCACCGAGCCAGTACTATGCTGATTTTAACTACTCAAGATCAGAACAACCCTCTGACCTGAAATGAATTGCAATCAGGCTAGTAGGTGGGAAGACCTCCTCAATACTTAATGAGGCAATGGAAAATACCTCCCATCTGTAAGGCTTCTGGACCTGACCATGGACTGGGAATTTGAGACACACACAATCTTGTTGAGGAAGGAAAGAAAGGAAATGTGGTGTGGGAAGAGAGGATCGATGAAGAATGCAGAGATGAGAGTGGAAACATCTCGGGTCCAAGGAACGATTGAGAGAAAAAAGTGAGTTGGGATCGTAGAGAAGAGAGGCTGAGTTAGGAGAAGGAGAGTAACCTTCGTTCTCATCTATTTTGATATAGGGAGAAGGAGAGTAACGTTCATCCTTGTCTATTTCGGTATAGAGAGAAGGAGAGTAACCTTCGTCCCTAACTTCTATTGAACTAGAAGTAAGAGATTGAATCTCAAAGCATTATGGCCTAATATCGGGGGTGGACAGTGATAAATCCATTGGGAATAACTGAGCCTATGGTCGGGTGGAAACAATCACCCCTCTCAACAGTCGCATCACACCTTCTGGTTCTGATAAGTGTTTTATGCCTTGTATTTTGAATTGAATATCATGGATACATGCTCATGTCTATATGCCCATAAATGGTTTTTTTTTGGAATGATTGCCTGGTGTTTTAGATTGGAAGTAATGGATGCATGTGTATACTTATATGTTATAGTTGTTTTTTGTATAAAATGATTAATTCTGGAGCATGAGTCCGTTCCACTGAGAATCATCCCATCTTCTTCATTCTCTTGATGTTCTAATTTAACTCCTTGAAATCACCTTCCCTAGGGAATTGCATCGTATGCCAAAGTCGGAGTAAGATCCTTGGTATGGCTACCGCTACGGTAAACCCACAAGTTTACCTTGCCCCGATGTCATAGATCCTAACTGGGTGAGTTAGGAAGGCACTTCATTCAGGTCAGTAGCCTAAGGACTTTGAAATGCACCCGAACCCTTATCTAGAAACCTGACTAATACTAGGGATACTTTTCCCAAGAATCATCTGAAGGTTCAGGTGACCTAGGTCTAGGAACCCTGTGCAAGAAGGAGTTAGTTTTCGAATGTTTCAGAGCCGCAAAAGCTCGAATGTCTAAGAGGCTGAATTTTGTTGCCCAAGTTTAGAAAGGACATTGAGTTCAAATAACAAAAGGGAATATCCTTTTGTTTGGGAGATGAATGGACAAGATCCTTCGAGAAGGATCTGAGCTCTGTCACAACCATTAGATTTGAAGAGGGACCGCAGGCGTTAATGCCTCAACTCCTTCAGTATTCTCAAGTAGTGATGAAATCTGGACCATAGATCCAAGGATCTATCAGGACCCTCCTTGGCCGTCCATTGTAAGAAGACACATGGAGAGAGATCAACATTTCACTGGCTCTCTCTTAAAAGAAGTCAAAGGGTAGAGTTTTGTGAACTCACGATTTGATCTGAATAGTCAGATCACATGAGATCCATTATCGTTGATTTGGGCGAGGGGATATCAAGAGTTTGGGGATCAGGCTTTCGAAATATAGGCATTGGGTTGTGTTCCAACTTTGTGAAATGCAAAGTCTCGACGATTTCGAAGAATAATCCCTAGGTTGCGGTGACTGGTTGTATCGGTGGAATATTAAGGGAGGAGCTAATGGAGATCATGATTTTGGGGAAACAGGAGTCAGGATTGACTTGCATGCAGATGTCTTGGAGTCTCGAAATGAGAAACACCTTTTTATTTGCATGCAGTCACAACCTGTGGTCGCATAGGTGAAGCCCGTGCCTTGTGCATGTTCATGCTGGTGGGGTTTCAATAGGGCATGTGGCTCAAATAGCGGGATTTCAGTACGAAATCGAAGAGCTAATCCGTCTCATGAATGAGAAATTTTATTTATTTCTCGCACAAAGCATGGGGGTGTTACAAATTGGTATCAGAGCATGGTTACAACACTTGGCCTATTTGTGCTCATGGATGAGCACATTAAAAGGAGACATCTTACCTTACTCCCTTCCTAAAAAAGTTGGTTAAGCCCTTATTATAGAAAGAATAACAACTTACTACTCTGTGTGTATTCATTACTATTATGTGTGTAGGTATTTAAGAAATGTGAATTAGGTGTTGGTTATGAACGAATATAATGTTGGCTAACAACAAGTTTTTTGTCTACACGCAAGCAGATGATTGACCACGGGAAACTGCAAACGTATAGAGTGGTGACGCGCCAAGAAGTGGAGGATGGCTCCCATAATAGAGATGAAGAGTCTGATGAAAGAAGGGTGGTAGATACCCCTCTCGATCTAGCTCAGACCGTGAGGAGTCTCATGGTCGAAATGCAAATATGCAAGGATGACAACAAGAGGTTGATAAAAGAGTAAGAGAAGCAAACGTAAATTAATGCAGTCTTGCTAAACATTTTATCCGACATACAAAGACAACTGCAGCATGGACCTGACACTAGTCGCATGGACCGACGACAGAAAAAGAGGAGTCAAAGTCCACCTGAGATATGGAAATGTGGTATTTTAAGTGGCCACACTGGGAAGAGCACCTCGAGAAAGGTCCACCCCAAAGATAGTGGAAAAGCGTCAGATGATTCCCCTGGAAAGGAAACTGGTGAATCAGAGGGATATTCTACTAGCATAACTAGTTCACATTCTCGAAGAAAATGAAAGAAACAAAATCATTACAAAATTCATAATCTCAAAGAATTCAAGAAGGCCAAACCACCCTCTTTTGACGATGAGATCAAGAAGGGAGAGGAAGCAAAGGCCTGGTTGCTTGGAGTAAAGAAGTATTTCAGAGTCCATGACTTCTCAGAAAACTTGAAGGCATGAGTAGCCACTTTCAACTTGAATGGAAAGGCTTCCATTTGGTGGGAAGACCTTAAGAATGTGAAAGGGATTCATGAAGAAGACCTATCTTGGGAATGGTTTGAAAAATACTTCAGGAAGAAGTATCTATCGGAAAAGTATTTCAATGAAAATACTAAAGAATTCTATGAACTCAAGGTGGGGCAACTCACTATAGAGGAATATGTCAGCAGATTCCTTGAGTTGCTGAGGTACGTACCCTACATAAAAGTAGAAAAGGACAAGGTGTAACGATTCATCAGTGGGATACCTAAGGACTATATAAATAGGGTTGAGTTTGACGAGCCAAGGACCCTAGAAGACACTATCCGAAAGGCAAGATATTGTTATGAATAGTTTGGGCTTCAGCTAGAACCTCGCGAAGGATGGAAGCAGAAGAATAGTTCAGGATTCCATAAAAAGGGATTTAAATCCCAAATATTTAAAAACTATACGAAGGATTCAAGGATGAGATTTTCGACCTGAAGTGTACACTAGAAAAAATTTCCCTTCCCAGAGCGTAAATAAAACTCTTGGATCAACCCCAGGAAAGACTGATAACCCAAATAAAGAACCCTTGAAATGTTGGGGTTGTGGAGAATAACATCTACTGAGGAACTATCCACACAGACAACAGAATAGTAGGAGAATTTACAACTTCAAGGAAGCTACCACCATCAATGTTGTGGCCAGGAGTATGCCACGAATTTATACATCCATGGAAAATAAACAAGCCGATCACCATGATTCAGTGGTGGAGATTGAAGTTATGATCGCTAACCATCTAGTATCTATTTGTCTATTTTAATTGACCCTAGTTTAAAATTGAGTTATATGGCCCCTTGGGCCATTGGTAAGTGTAAATTACAACCACATAAACATGCCAAGCCATGGTTGGTATAGTTAGCCACTGGCACCAAAAGAAGGTAGAGGGGGTCATACCATCCTGCCAATTCACTATGAATGGATTTTCCACCGAAGCTACCCTTAACATAATACCCCTAGGATCATATGACTTGTTGATTGGTATGGATTGGCTAGTTGCATATAAAACTAAGTTGGATTGTTACCATAAAATGTTAGAATGTGTAAATGAAGAAGGGAGAAAGATAACCCTTCAAGGGATCCATAAACCTGTCTTGGTGAGACAAATATAATCTCTTCAAATGAGAAATTATTACAGAAAGGGATATCCTCTATATGAGATACAAGTGTTGAAATCGGTTGAGGATGACAGACCAAGCCTAGAAGACCACCCCATAGTAAGAGAGTATAGAGATGTGTTTTTGGAAGAGGTATTAGGTCTACCTTTGAGAAGGGACATCGACTTCTCAATAGAGATTGCACTAGGAGCAGTGCCAGTGTCTAGGACACCCTATAGGATTAGCACCCCCAAGCTAGTCGAGCTTAAACTACAACTAAAAGAAATGATAGACAAAGACTATATCTGTCCCAACGTGTCTCCATGGGGAGAACCAGTCCTGTTTGTGAAGAAGAAGGATGGTACACTCCAACTATGCATAGATTATAAGCAACTCAATAAGTTAACCATAAAGAAAAAGTACCCCTTACCCAAAATTGATGACTTGTTCAATCAATTTTGAGGTGCTTCCATATTCTCAAAGATTGAATTGATATCTGGATACCATCAAGTCCGAATCAAGGGTGAAGACATCCACAAAACCGCCTTCAGGATGATATATGGTCACTATGAATTTGTGGTAGTACCATTTGTATTAACCAATGCCCCTGCCACTTTTATATGCTTGATGAACAATGTACTCAGGAAATTCCTAGACAAATTTATACTAGTTTGTATTGATGATATTTTAATTTACTCCAAGAATAGAGAGAAACATGAGGAACATATTAGACTTGTGCTTCAAGTGCTAAGAGAACATCAACTCTATGCCAAATTTAGCAAGTGTGACTTTTTCCAGAAGAAAATACATTACTTGGGCCATGTCATATCTAAAGAAGGGGTGGCAGTAGAGCTTGACAAGATCAGGTCTATCATGGAATGGCCTACCCCAAAGGATGTTTTGGATATCATATCCTTTATGGGCTTAGCAGGATACTATAGGAGATTTATAAAAGGATTCTCCAAGATTGGTTTTCCAATCACTGCCCTCATGAAGAAGGGGTCTAAATTCATTTGGACACCATAATGTGAAGAAAGGTTTCAGTCCCTAAAATGGCTTTTGACCCATGCTCCCATACTGATGATCGTCGATCCCGAAAATGACTTCCTCATGTGCACAGATGCCTGCAAGGAAGGACTCGGAGGAGTCCTTATGCAAGAAGGAAGTTTATTTCGTTATGAATCCCAAAAATTGAGTGAGCACGAAGTCAACTATGTGACCCATGATCTAGAGTTGGCCTCCATAGTGCAGGCCTTGAAAATGTGGAGGCATTACGTCCTGGGTAGGAAATTTGTACTTATGCAAACCACTGTGGATTGCAACACTTGTTTGACCAACCAAAAATCAATGCTAGACAAGCTAGGTGGATGGCCCTCCTTAGCGGGTTTGATTTCAAAATCAAACATATGAAACGAAAGAAAAATAAGGTGGTTTATGCCCTTAGTAGAAGTATGAAAACAATTCACCTGGTAGTGGTCAGCATGTGCAAAAAAAATGTCAAGGAAAGAGTCGGGAATGCACAAGAAGCAGACGCATTCTTCCAGACCTTGACCTTGTACTTGGAGCAAGAAATCGTAGGGCTAAAGTGTGAAGGCTACCGGATTCTAGATGGAGGTCTACTAACTTACAGAAACATATTGTATATTCCAAACTATGACGAAATGAAGAGGTTCATAATGGATGAACTACATAAACGACGATATAATGGTCAACCATGATACCATAAGATGATCACGGCTACCAGGAAACAATTCTATTGGCATGGACTGAAGAAAAACATAGTTGAGTACTTATCTAAATGTCTAGAATGCCAGTAGGTTAAATCAGAACGCCGACACCCATTTGGGTTATTACAACCTCTACCAATCCCAAAATGGAAATGGGAGACCATCTCCATGTATTTCATCACCAGATTACCATCATCGGTCAGACAGAATGATGCCATCATGGTAGTTGTAGACAAATTAAGCAATTCTGCTCACTTTATTCATGTCAAATCGACTTGCAAGGCAATAGATATTGCCAACATATTCATGAAGGAGATATTCAGACTACACAACATGCCTAAGGAAATTGTTTCTGACAGAGACACGAAATTTACTTCGAACTTTTGGAAATCCTTTATGACTGGTCGAGAGACCAAATTATTGTTTAGCACAACCTATCATCCTCAACCCGATGGACAGATGGAAAGAGAGAGCCATATATTAGAAGACATGCTAAGGATGCATGTAATGCATCAACCTAAAAAGTGGGAATATTACCAGCCACTGGTGGAATTTGCCTACAACAACGGCTACCAGAATCACTAAAGATGAGTCCTTTTGAAGTCCTCTATGGTAGGTCATGCAACACTCTAGTCAGTTGGAGTAATCCCATGAACAAAATTACGATTGGACCCAACATATTGAAAGAAATGGAACAAAAAGTGATTCAGATAAAGAGAAATTTGAAAATATCTCAGAATAGACAGAAACGTTATGCTGACAGAAAGAGAACCCCTAGAGAATTCAAGATGGGAGACCACATCTATCTCATAGTTAGGCCCATGAAGAGTTTCCTGAGGATGGGAGGTTGTGTCAAGTTGGCACCTCGGTATTATGGACCCTTTGAAGTCTTAGATCGAGTTGAACCAGTAGCCTATAGAATATCACTACCTCACATAGTAAAGGCACATAATGTTTTCCATGTTTCCTTATTAAAGAAATATATACATGATGTTAATCATATAATTGACTGGTCTGTGATCCAGGTGGAACTAGAGGGAGATTTCCTTCTATAACCACAATGCATACTAGACATGAAGGAAAGGTCACTCAGGAACTGAACCATTGCATAGGTCAAGGTGCAGTTGAAACACTTTGGCCCAGATGAGGCTACGTGGGAAATGGAATATGCCATGAAACAAACATATCTAATTTTGTTTACTTCTATATATACATGTCATGTTGATAGATATAACATAGAGGACGATGTTCCTTTAAGTGTGAGGTAATTGTAACACCCTTTTTTCCCTAGTCTGTAAATATAACTATATTGGCTAGGGAACTATGGAAAGCTCAAAGGGGTGAATGTTTGATTTGATGGACCTTTGTATAAAAGTTCGATGAATGTAAACTAGTCTGGAATATGTGTTTCATGACTGCTGGGAAGGGGGTGTGCTAAAAGAGATCATGATTTCTAATGAAAAGGTGGTGGAAGGGGCCCAGAGCAGTTGCATTACCTTCCACCGAGCCAATACTATGCTGGATTTAATTGCTCAATATAAGAACAACCCTCTGACCCAAAATGAATTATAGTTAAGCTGGTAGGTGGGAAGACCTCCTCAAGAGATAATGAGGGAATCGGGTAGACCGCCCATATGTAAGGCTTCCTAACCTGACCACGGACTGGGAATTTGAGCTACACACAATATTGCTGAGGAAGGAAAGAAAGGAAGTGTGGCGTGGGCAGAGAGGACCGATGAAGAATGCAGAGACGAGAGTGGAAAACTCTCTAGTCCAAGGAAGGATTGAAAGAGAAAAGTGAGTTGGGATCACAGAGAAGAGATATTGAGTCAAGAGAAGGAGAGTAACCTTCATCCTCCTCTAATCCGATATAGGGAGAAGGAGATTAACCTTCATCCCTAACTTCTGTTGAGCTAGAAGTAAGAGATTGAATCTCAAAGCATCATGGCCTATGCTCAGGGGTATCCAATGATAAATCCATTGGGAGTGACTGAGCCTATGGTTGGGTGGAAACGAGCACCCCTCTTAGCAGTCGCATCATGCCTTGTGGTTCTGATAAGTGTTTTATGCCTTGTATTTTGAATTGAATATTATGGATACATGATCATGTCTATACACCCATAAATGGTTTTTATGTGGAATGATTTCCTAGTGTTTTAGATTGGAAGTAATGGATGCATGTTTATACTTATATTCCATAGTTGGTTTCTATATAACATTATAAAGTTTGTAGCATGAGTCTGTTCCACTGAGAATCATCCCATCTGCTTGATTCTCATGATGTTCTAATTTAATTCCTTGAAAGCACCTTCCCTAGGGAATTGCATCATATCTCATAGTCAGAGTAAACTCCTTGGTATGGCTACCACTACGATAAACCCATGAGTTTACCTTTCCGCAGTGTCATAGCTCCTAACTCGGTGAGTTGGGAAGGCACTTCATTCAGGTCAGTAGCTTAGGGACTTTGAAACTCACCTGAGCCCTTATCCAGAAACCCGACTAAGAGTAGGGCTAATTTTCCAAAGAATCATCTAAGGGTTCAGGTGACCTGGGTTTGGGAACCTTGTGCAAGAAGGAGTTAGTTTTTGAAGGTTTCAGAGCCGCGGAAGCTCGAAGATCTGAGAGTTTGAATTGCATTGCCCAAGTTCAGAAAGGATAGTGAGTTTAAATAATGAAAGGGAATATTATTTTGTTTGGGAGACGAATGGACGAGATCCTTCGAGAAGGATCCAAGGTCTGTCATGAACATTAGATTTGAAGAGGGAGCATAGGTGTTAATGCCTTGACTCCTTCAGTCTTCGCAAGTAGAGATGAAATATGGACTGTAGATCTGAGGATCTATCAGGACCCTCCTTGACCATCCATCGTAAGAAGACATGTGGTGAGATATCAACATTTCGCTCACTTGCTACTGAAAGAATTCAAAGGGTATATTTTTGTGAACTCGCGAGACCCAAACTCGTGATTTGATTTGAACCGTCAGATCATAGGAGAGCCATGAACATTGATTTAGGGGAGTGGATATCGAGAGTTCGGGGATCGGGCTTGTGAAAGATAGGGGTTGGGTTGTGTTCCAACTTTGTGAAATACAAAGTCCTGACGAGTTCAGAGAACAAGCCCCAGGTTGTGGCGACAGGTAGTATGGGTGGAATATTAAGGGAGGAGCTAATGGATATCAGGATTTTGGGGAAACATGAGTCAGGATTGACTCGCATGCATAAGTCCCGAAGTCTCGAAATGTGAAACACCCTTTTATAGGTGTGAAGTCACAACTTGTGGTCGCATAGTGAATCCCGCACCTTGTGCATGTTCACGATGGTGTGGTTTCAATAGGGCATGTGGATCAAATAGTAGGATTTCAGCAGGAAATCAAACAGCTAATCCGGCTCTTGAACGAGAAATTTTATTTAGTCCTCGCACAAGGTGTGGGGATTTACATTAGCTAACAATAAGACAAATACAATTTTCTACATTGTTGTTGAAAGACTTATAAATATCTATAGTATCCCTCTCACCCTAGAACAAAACAACTATATAGAAACTTTTTAGAAGATTCCCATCACTTTAAACAATGTACAAGGTGGGTATATAGAAATATTACAAGACTCCTCTCACTCTTAAAATTATCTAATGAGTAGCTTACAAGGCTTCTGATACAACAATAGAAATAGATTTAGAAGATATCTACATATGCATATTAACTTGCAATTTACAAATATACTTTTTTACAATGAAATATTTTCTAATAAATGGTTTTCTTCATGGAATCATTCTTCCAATTGTATTAGAAGGAGTCTCAGAGCTCCCTATCTTTGAAAATTCCTTTGATGGTGATGTTGAATCCGACAATGAATCTAACACAGAATATGATGTTGAATTGAAGAAACCATTACACTAGATTATAGGTCTTCCCAGTAATTATATAACATCTCCTTGTGAATACCAAGCACTATTGTTGTGTCTTGAGTAGCTTCCTTGGAATACACAAGTACCCAAACATTCTAGAATGAAAATGTAGGACCTTTATCTTCAAAAGGGGCAACTAAGAGTAGGTTTACTTTCAAATATGGAACATATAACATATGTTCTATTACCATAAATCCTCCTGACTCGATCTGGAATATTACATATCAAAACCCTCTTATTTCTTGTTTGGTGTTAGTTCCAAATCCTACATAGAAATCTGTGTCGATCTCTGAGAATGTCAGGAATACAGATCGTATTCCTGTAATGTGGCGAGATGATCCATTGTCCACGAACCATACCTCTATGTCTTCATATGTCACTCTGTTAAGATCAACCATTAATAAGTACTCTTTCTCAAATATTTCAACAAGACTATTAACTTCACCTAGGGATGCTACTTGTCTTCTTGCAAGTGCCTTTACATATCTTCGGTTCCTCTTCAAACATAGGTGTATAAAGTTTCCATCACTTCTCTATATGATTTCCACTCTTACGATAATATGAACAGATTTTCTTGTTCCCATCTTGGAACCAAAATCCCTTCTTTTCATTCCTCCTTTTCTTTTGTTTTGAGAAATGGCCTTTACCTTTAGCCTTCTTCTTGGATGGCTTTTCCTGCATGGATTGTCTTCCTCAAAGTTTCTCCATATTATGGTTACTAGTTCCACAGGAATCATGTGGATACATAGACCATATACCAATCTTACCAATGGGAAAAGTCTTCATTGCCTCTTCAGAACACACATCTCTTCTTGGAGATGTCTTACATAAGTTACCTTTCCCCGGATTGGAAAGTAAGACTGATTTCTTATGAAGGACCTATTCATCTAAATTTCTCCTTACTTCAGCCTTCCTTGAGCATTCTCTATCTTGACGGGGAAAATAATAATATGAGGAATCATCTTTCTCGATCAAGCCTTTTAAAGGAGATAATTTCTCTTGCATGAGAGACTTTACATTCTCTAATTGCCAATATTCATGGAATGGTGTTGGTAGTGCCAATATCTGATCCATAGTTTGCAACTTCCTTTCCAACTCATGAAAAATACCTCTATGGAACCCTTCATGGTATATCGGTCGATCTTGTAGCTTCAACTTCTCATGCTCGAGATTTTGTAGTTGCATCCTTAATTTAGAATTCTCCTTCTGAATTTGTTCGTTAATGTTCTTTTGTATCCTTAACTTCATGAAAGATGCACTCATTTTTTTCTCTCAACAAGAGACTTCAAAACCTTCACAAACTTAAGTCTTGGACCTCATCACATCAACCTGCAAATACATGTCAAAAATATCTTTGATACCACTTGATCCAAAAACCCTTAGATACCAATCTTAATCCCGGAAAACCCATATTAGAATCTAACTTGATTCAGAACAATTCTTGATCATATTGACGTAATTTGCAAAACACAAGATGATGTGCTACTTATCCAAAATATCATAAAATGATGAATAACTTGAAGAATAATGAGATAACACAACATAAAATATAGTAACTCAATTATACAATATGGATGACATAGTTTACTACATCTTCGAGTTCCCTTTTAAATAATGAAATTGCTTTTCATAATATAAAAATGTCAAACTACAATACAAAATGGACTTATAAAGCCAAATTGGAAGTCACTCTACAAATCCGATGCTCAAACTAAAATATAGAGTTTACCATTGAATTCCTTGTGAAATTATGAGAAAAATGAGTATAAAGTCAACCATATTATGAACTGGCTCAATTTTACCATTTTTACACACCAAATGATGCACTATAGTACTCATTAATGGAAATATGGACTAATAATTTCATAAACAACATCTTAGCACAAAAATAACATCACCATCATACTCCTTTCAAGAAAACAAGAAAAATGAGTATAAACATGCCTATGTTTGGACAAAGTACTTCATGGCATACAAATCTATGCAACACATAAAATTAGCTTCTCTTGACATGCACATCGAGAGAATTCATATTGTACCTCCTCCTTGGGATCCATGTCACCTAGAGATCTACACCTTTCTTGGGATGTGTGTCTGACCTGAAGATGTGTGTGAGGCTTTGGAAATCCATGCCCATTAAATAGGGCATGAGCCCAAACCTCCAGCCCAAACTCCATGGCACACATTAAATGATTATACATTGGCATCCTGTAAAATGAGGCACCCTTGGAATAACAATTAAGGCATTCAATATATGTGGAGGAGGTCGTTGATTCGATCCCTATGAACCTCTCCTTCATGGGTGATTTTGTTATATCACAAGGTTATATATAGTATGTTGGTTGGAATATATATATATATATGCAGTGGAATATAAGTTATAACCCCCCATGAATATTATGGAACGGTCATATTAAAAACCACATATATCAAGAGTTTACAGCTTATCCCTCAACCCTTTTTTCATCCCACATAAACATCATTCCCAATATAGTTAAGTCATAAAAACACGAGGTAATTGTAGTTCATTGGAATGTTATGTGGGAGACCCGATTTCAATCCTCCGGACTCCCAACCAAAATTTTAAACAACCTCCTCCATAGTAGACCAATGGGAGTCTGCCACATGGCAACCTCTCTTGGACCCTTGTCAGCACATTCCAACTTATAATTACTCCACTTATAGGTACAGATTCCATGTGACTTTCCCAATCAGACGTACGGTGTGCCATGTGGTTCTTCATGGTGTTTCCACATCAATATCATACATATGTATAGTTGTGCCATGTGTCACCCTTTTAGTCATGACACATGCCACTTTTGACCTTTGTACTTTGACTTTTTCCCTATTTGACCTAAAGTTTGACTAGTCATAAATTTTACATACAAACTACGTTTGAAGCGATTTTTGCACGATTGGAAATCTATTATCAAGATATACACAATGAATTCCTTTTCAAGATCACTTTAGATAGTCAAATTTTTAGCTTTACTAGATCCTCTTGGGCCTCTGTAATCATTTTGAATCCTCCTGGATCAGGTAGAGGAAGAAATGCAGAGAGAATATCGAGAGAGTGAGTGGGGTAGAGAGAGAGGAGGGGGGAAACAATGGGGGCAAGATAAAGAGAGGGGAAGAGGGAGACAATGAGAGAGGGAAAGATGGGGTAGAGAGAGAGGGGGAGAGTGAAAGAAGGGGGAGAGAGAGAGAGAGAGATAAGGAGAGAGAAGTTAGAGAGAGGGGGGGGAGAGAGGGAAGGGTAGAGAGAGGGAGTGATACAAGCTTTTTGTTAGTAGGAATGGTAAAGATTTCATGTTCCTAATAAAGCGCACATGCTTTAGGAATGTGCATGTTCCTATCCCATCGTGCAAAAAAATGCTTACTTGAGTACGAACAAAACCATAGCTCTAAGAAACAACAATACACTCTCTATGCATTTTACATTTAGACAAAACCCCTCATGTGAAGTTACAAAATTATATTCACCCAATATAAAGAAAATCAAATTTTATGAAATTATATCCACCCAAAAAAAATCCAATAGATTTGATTATGTGAGCCTACAAATGTGCAAAATTTGTAACATAGAATTATAGAACTATTCCACAAAATGCAAGATTCTAATTAATTCAATTCAAATCTCCAAGATTATTGTAACACGATGATCACCCATTGGAATTTAATGGATACCCATCGGAGTGGACTCAACAATGAGTAAAACCTTGAAAGTTAATTAACACCCATGGGAGAAGAGAGGAGTGAGTAAAACCCTTCTAAGTTAATAGAGCAGAGTAGGCACACTAAACAAAACCAATGCTTGGAAGTTAACGAAGCACAAAAAACCCACAAAAGTGGAGCAAACCCAACGTAGCGTTGAGTAAAACCATTGGAATATAACATAGCAAAGCAAATTTGAATAAATTGTGGCCCGTGGAAAATTGGGAATCCAAAATTCAAATGAGTTGTAAGTGAATTGGACTATGAGACAACAAAATTTCATTTACGGAAATGGACCAGTGACATGGAAAAAGCCTACCACGCCATACGTTATATCCTAAGAAATTATATCCTATAAATAGAAACAACCACATTTAATTAAAAAGTGGTAGATATACGTCGATCAACGCCATTTTCCACCTTTTGAAATTAATGGCGTCAATCAGGTATATCAACCACTTTTTATTTAAATGTGGTTGCATTGCTAGTTGACGGTCAACCTGTCATGAAGAGGAATAATAAAACATTAATATATTAATACATAATTAATGTATTAATTAATTCAAAAATAATTTATGTATTAATTAATTATTATATTAATGTAAGGTATAAAATAAAGTATTAATACATTATTAAAATATTAAAGTATTAATATATTAATGTAATGTATAAATTAAAGTATATATTTACATTAGTGTATAATGTAAAGTATTAATTAATTAATACATTAATACATTATTGAAGATGATGATGATGATTAATGTCCACTAAGACTGAATTGGTCTATCGGACCATAAGAGGGTAAGTGATTACTTGCGATTATTTAGAATTTTGTTTCTATGCTCGAAAAGCGTTAAGATAAGATTTCCAAGATCACCATACTTTTGATGAGTTAAGAGGTTAGAAAGGTTGGTAGTGTGACAAATATTTTGAAAATAGGATCTAATATGGGTATAGGCTAGACAATCTAAGAAAATGTTCTTTTCATCTTCAACCTTCTTAGTGTCACAAAGGTGACACACTCTTTCATCCCATGGAGTTTTAGGAATTGACCAACAACAAGTTTCACTATGGAGATCAACATAATTTTTTCTTATCTTATCAATGCTTATCTTTTTCTTTACACTTGGAAAAAATAGATAGATAATTTTGATCTTCTAGATTAGGGTTGATTACATCCTAATGATACCTTAATTTTATTTTTTCCTCTAACTCTTTATCACACCACATTTTATCCTTAAATTTTGATTTGAGGATTATTTTAATAGTATCTTTATTCTACAAAATCGTGTCTTCCATGATTCCCCAATAGTTTAGCCAAGACCAGGAATGTTTATGCCATCCTCACATTAGTTGATGGTGGTTATGAATCGATTTTGAAGCAATTTTAGGAAGCCTCTTGTCTTCCATTTTGTTTAACTTGTTCTTATACATTAGGTATCTAGTCATATCCATGCTCTCAATGGGCGAGAGGATTGTTTCTAAGAGGAGGATGGGATATGGCATATTTCCTTTAATTTTGAGATTATAGGTTATAAAATTGTTTTGTATTTGATCTATCTTTCTCCAAGATTCACAAAAGATACTACAGCCCCATAATTCACATCCATAAATAATAACAGGTGTAACAAGAGTCCCAAAGAGGATTTTATTCTTATCCAAACTCCAAAGATCAACTGATTTACAAACGTTTTCAAGCCCATAATAAGCTTTTCATCCTCAATAATCCTTTTCTCAATGTTATAATTCCAATTAAGCTTGCGGTGAATATCAATTCCAAGATATTTGTATGAAGTAAATTCCTCCAAGTTGTTGTTTTCATATGTGAAGGTATCATAAAAGATCTTATTGGATTTAATAATAGTGACCTTAGTCTTATCAGTATTAATAGTCATACCCATATTGGACCAAAAATCCTTGAGGATTCTTAGTTGGTTTTCAAGATCATGGGGATTCCTTGCCATAAGAATGATATCATCGACATAAAGAAGAATATTGATGACTAAACTAGTGAGAGTAGGGCCGACAAAACTTGTTTTTTTCAAGCAATCTTCTAACTTGTCAATGCATATGCCGAAAAGGGTAGGGGAAAAGGACAACCTTGTTTGACTCTGATATGGTAGTTAATCTCTTTTGACCATCCCTTAGTGTTTTTAAACTTAGTAATAACTTTCGCAGACATCCTTATTGTAGAATCCCTCAACTCAAGAGACACTTTTATCTCTTCCAACCTATTCCAAAGGTTTTTCCTAGGAACCATGTCAAAAGATTTTCTAAAGTCAACAAAACAAAAAAAAGATTGGTTTTAGTATTGCAGACCTCCTTTGAAATAATCCTAAAGGTAACAATATGTTCCACAGTTGAATGCAATCTCATAAACCCGACCCGACCTTTAGATCTTTTACCGTGACTTTCTAGCCAAAGGCTTGTAAATGTGTTGAAAATGCACAAAATAGATCTAGCTAAACAATGATACACACATTTGTAGAGATAATTGAAAAAGGAAGAAGAAGGAGAGAAAGAATAGAAAGAATTCTCATTAACCGTTGTGAATAATAAATAATTTACACATGATATACTCTGTATAACTCAATGAGTTCGACTTGAGGTGAACCAAGTCACCATTGTGGTGGTCTACAGTGATTTGGACACACACCATTAGTTACGGGAATGAACTACCACCTATTCTAGTTTCTCAGACAGTTATGGGAGTGAACTGCCACCTAGTTTAGTTAACTAGCCAACTAGTCTTCAATTAACTGACTGAATAGAAAGTAGTGAGGAGTTAACTCAAGGAATCAAGGCTAATGCGCCACTTTGGTGATGATACCAAGGCAAGGTCGAATTAGAATGGTGATGATCCCAATGTTGCATCTAAACTCAACTCAACTAGTCAAACTAAAGTGTGAACTGAAAGAGAATATTCTCCAGGTGAAATATTCTCTCCTAAAATATAGGAGACTGGATAATGAATAATTATGACTAATAAACAAATAAAAACCTTAGGAATAATAAATCCTAGGTTTGTGTGAAGTAACTCCAATAGCTTGCCTGAACATCACTATGGTGAAAATAAAGATTGGGTCCCAGCAACGAGGCCATGTTAGGTACCCAAGTACAAAAGATACACTAAAAATAAAGTGAGGAAAGAGGAAAAACCTCATGGGGAAACCCCCCCCTCAAGGTACAATGTATGTAAGAAAAAAGAATAGCTACATTTGCTAGGAAACTGAATCCTTCACTCCAAGACGACCTCGTAGAGAATGGAATTTCTGCTCAGTGAAGGTCTTGGTGAAAATGTTTGTTGTTTGTTCGGCTGAAGGACAGGACTATAAGTCAATGATCCCCTCGTGTACCAAGTCTTGGATGTAGTGCATGTGGATCTCGATGTGCTTCATCCGCTGCCTCTGAACTAGATCTCTGCAGAACTTCAGAGTTCTCTCGTTTTCACACCAGATGACGATCGACTGATGAAACTGAATGCCCAACTTAGTGAGAAAATGTTGTAGCCACATAGTGTGAATGGTTATGTTAACTACCCCTCCGTACTCTGCCTCGGCTAAAGATAGAGAAATTGCAGCTTGCTTCATTCTCGAGCAACAGATAGGCCCGAAACCAAGACTGAGTGAGTAACCAGATGTGGACTTGCGATCAATACTATCGCCAGCCTAGTCAGAATCATTAAAACCAATGAGATCTAATGTAGAGTCTGTTGCATAATGAAACCCAAAGGTGATGCTTCCCTGTACGTATCAAAGTATACGCTTTGCAGCATTCCAATGTAGCTCATGAAGCTCCTACATGAACCTGGAAACTACGCCAACTGCATATGAGAGGTCTGGTCTAGAGTGTGTGAGATACAACAACCTCCCCACTAGTTGTCTATACAGTGTGCTGTCAAGCACTAGAGTCTCCCCTCCATCCTCAAGTTTGACTCCTGATAGGAAAGGAGTCAGAGCAGACTTGCAATCTGTCATGTGAAATCTCTCAAGGATATCTCATGCATACTTGGCTTGAGATAGTTTGAGTCCTGATGCATCCTGATTGGTCCAAGGGAGAAGTGTAGTGGACCCATGTCCGTCATCAAAAACCTATCATGAAGAATCCTCTTGATTGCAGCAATTGCTGAAGTCGAGCAACCGATGATCAACAAATCATCGACATACATAACTAAAAGTAGAAGTGAATCAACTGTCCTGAGAATGTATACATTTGGGTCTGATTTACAATGTACAATGTTCTGTGACAACAGGTAGGAGTCCATCTTGGCATACCATGCCCTCAGAGCCTGCTTGAGGCCATAAAGTGACTTCTTTAGTCGAAAAACCAAAGATGAATCCTGCATAAATCCCTGGGGCTTCTCCATGTAGATCTCCTCAGAGAAATCACTATGAAGAAATGTATTCTTCACGTCCATCTGATGGACTTCCCATCCCTTGGTTTCCGCAATGATAATTGCTAATCGTATGGAATCCATTTTTGCTACTGGAGTGAAGGTATCATCATAGTCAATACCATGAACCTCCTGAAATCCTTTAGCGACAAGCCTGGATTTGTATCTATTGATCTATCCATCCACTTCGCTCTTAGTCCTGTAGACCCATTTGCATCTGACAAGTTTCCTCCCAGAAGGAAGGGGAACCAGATCCCAAGTCTGGTTCTTGAGGAGGGAGTTGTACTCCTCCTGCATGGAAGATTCCCAAAAGGGATTTCCAACAACCTCGCCATAAGACTATGGATCTGAAGAATGAACCAAGAAAAGATGCCTCAAAGGCAATGGTTCAGTGGCATTGAGTGCAATAGGAGGCTCCTCGAATTTAGATTGAGTCCTCCTAGTATCGGATGGATCACCAACAAGATCCCCTACATCCTGAAGAGTAGTTTGTGCCCACTTGGGCCTCTTCTCTGGCTCTACGACTACATCTAGATGCTCTGACTATGCATGTGACTATACTGACTCTGAATCTGAATCATCTGAGTCTTCTGAATTAGAGTTCTCATCTAAAGAAGAGTCATCATGTGCATGCTCATCATCCCGAACAGGTGGAAGAAAGAAGGTGTCTACATGCGACTGTTGAGGTACATGCGAGACACTTTCCTCGAATTGGACACTATGCTTGATGATGAGTCTGTCCGAGGAAAGATCAATAATACGATATCCCTTCACACCATCAGGGTATCCAACAAAAATGCATTCAGTTCTCTGTGGATCAAGTTCTTTCCTCTTTTCAAAGGGAATCTGGGCCCATGCATATGAACCAAAAATGTGAGAGTGGGCCACTTTCGGTTTGAGGCCACTCCAAGCCTCGTAGGGGGTCTTATCCTTGATAGATCTATGAGGAGATATGTTTTGGATGTATGTTTCATAGTTAATTGCTTTGGCCCATAGTGACGCAGGGGCGCGCCACCCAGGCACGTCTTCTCTCACAAGACCTTCTTCTTCTTCTCGGCCCGAAGAACTCGAAGGTTCTTCTATTTCCCTATCGGGAAATCTGCACCCACAGAAATCTTCCCCCGAAGTCTCCCCTTTACCACCGGGAGATTATCTAAATCTCACTATCTTGCGAGTTCTTGACTCAAAGCTCCCAACTCTTCCTTCCAAATCTTGTGATACCCGATCTGGTGATACGGGTATAGCTCCTTCCTCATGAAACCATGGGCTGAGCTTAATGTTAGCGCCTCTCGCAACCTCACAACCTCGTGAGTTTGTGATCTGAACACTTGTGCCTCCGATTGCGATCCTCCGAGATGCGATCGGTCAACTCCGAGTTGACTCCTTCCTCGCTAGATTTCACTACTCGCAACCTCGCAACCTCGCGGGTTGAACCGTCGGGCTTTCCCCCTCCAATTCTGCAATTCCTCGAGATGCGAGAATTCAACGAAATGATGACTCTATCTCCAACCCACGCGTGTCCACCCATCGGCCGTGTGGTCCCACCTTATGTTCTGCCATGCGTCCACACAAACCTCGGCTCCTCAGCACTTTGCAACTCGGTGCCCACATGAATCTCGACTCCTCAGCACTTCACAACTTGCGAATCCTTTGTGCCACCTGTACTCCACTCGCCGACTCCGCTATGGCCCACACTGATCTGCAGCTATTGGGATATCTCCTTCTCGCAACTTTGCGATTCCTGCACCCAAATTCTTGAACCTTTTATTGTGAGGTATCGAGACACGATCCCTCGCGTAGATCCAACTTTCCTCTTGTGATCTGGATCCAACAGCTGTCCTTCTCTCACTACTCGCGACCTCATGACTTGGAGTACCCAATGTTTGGGCTCTCAACCTGCGAACTCCCGAGTTCGCGAGATCTCATGATCTCTCGCCACCTGTCCTCCTCAGATGGACAGCTACAATCTTCTCGCCACTTCACCGCTTCGCGTCCTCGCACCTCGCGACTCTGAATACCCAATACTTGGGCCTTTACCCTGCGAAACTCTTGGGTTCGCAAGACCTCTTAATCTCTCACCACCTATCCCCTCAGATGGACAGTTCTTAGCCTTCTTGCCACTTCACCACTCGCGAAGCTAACAGACTTCCCTTTCGGTCCTCCAATGTCCGAGTCTGTGAGATGAGAATCTCCTTACATGCGTCCTCCTCAACGAATGACTCTTATCTTGTAGGCATATCGCGTCTTGCAATATCGCTTCTCTTGCTGCACAACTTTGGGGCTTCAACTCCTGAGTCCCCGATACATGATACCACGTGCAAATCCTACGACTCCTGTGACTTTGAATCAACGCCTCTGCCCCTCCTGAGCTTCAATCTCTTCAGAATCTTCTTGCTATAACCTCCTTCCACCTCTGCAAGATCTAACTATCCTCTAAACTTCGTGAAATCTCTTCAGGATATTTCGACCATCCATTCTTCCTTGCTTAATCCATGAAATGAAAAGGGTATCTCTCTCTCTACGAGATTTCTTCACCTTTTTGCCAACCTGCGACGTTTCTCCCTGACTTCACGTCACACTGATCTACGTTGATCTTCAGCGACTCAGAGGCCTATCCTTCCTGAGCTTCGCTAAAGTACTTCAGCCTCAATGAGGTTCTCTTCACGCACTCCTTATGGCAAGCCTGCGAGCACTTCAACTATTCGAGCTTCCTTGTCTCTGCGTATGCCCGTAGCAGCAGTCCTTCAATACGTCTGCTCAGTTTCACAACTGGGACTTTCTCCCTTAGCCTGCACACTCCTTGCATGGCTTCAACAACCCACTTTCACTTCTGAGTGTTTTGAGAACAAGAGTTTAACTCCCGAGCCTTTTGTCAACACACTCCTTGCGGACGACTTCAACTGCACTCCTTGCAGGAATCCTTGCTCAAAGGAGAAANAGTTATAATTATTTCTCCTTTGAGCAAGGATTCCTGCAAGGAGTGCAGGAATCCTTGCTCAAAGGAGAAATAATTATAACTCACCCCACTTCCTCTCAGATTTCAATCTCAATACACGAAGTCATACACATAGCATAATAACAAATGCATAACAGGAAGTAATAATTATAAGCAGAGCATTCAATGCACATACACAGAGAATAACACAATAGCCATGAATCTGAATCAACTTCTTCTATTAATTCAAGATCTGTACATGGCTGTTCTTCTACAACTCTCTGCTATTCTCCTATGCTCTAGCCTCTTCTTGTTCCTGTTGCTAATGTTACCATGATACAAATGAGGGTTTCTATATTCGGTTTTCTCTCTACCTTCTAGAACTGTCTAATCTAAGAATTCAATTCTATCTACCTGCAACTACTACTATAAATGCCTCTGTCTATCTCAGACGAGAGCATATGGCTCGAGGTATGATTACATTTTTACCAAGGTGCCATATTAAATGATCTCATTTATGTTCAGTGCATCAACTTCAAGGGAAAATTTAAAATTTCAAAAACTTGCGCTGGACATCTTCCAGTTGTCTTCTGCTTCCACGTTGGTTTTGCTTGTCGTGAGGGATGCTCCTACATCACATAGTCTCTATGGTAGTGACTTTGCATGCAATATGCAAGATGCCATCTCCTTTAGAGATCTGTTTTTCCACTCAACAACTCCATTTTGTTGCAGAGTGTAGGAAACTATATGCTGCAACTGAATACCTGCCTCATGGAAATCATTATGAATCTCATGATTCACATACTCTCCCTCGTTATCAGTTCGTAGGACTTTGATCTTATTTTCGTACTGTGTCTCAAGCAAGTCTTTGAAATCTTTGAGGTCTTGAAATACCTCCAATTTTTGCCTGAGAATGTAGATCCAAGTAAAATGTGAGAAATCATCAACAAAGATGAGAACAAACCTCTCTTTGTTGATCGACGAATGCAGAAAAGGACCCATGAGGTTACTGTGGATCAGATTTAAAGGTGTAGAAGCTCGCTGAGACTTTCCTTTAACGAATTTCTCTTGAGGGTGTTTTCTGAGAACACATCCCTCACATACTCCCTTGGAGAAGAGGATTTCTGGTGGACCATCAACTAATCTGTGCTTTCTAATCTTTTGCATGTATCTGAAATTCAAATGTCCAAACCTTTTGTGCCATATTCTCCTACTTTCATCAGCATGAGTAAGCAGTAAAGAAGAATCAGGATCAATGAATTAAGAAAATGTATACAATCTAGACTAATGATTTACGTCACCGGTAGCAACCCTGGAGTTGGTTTGCATGTCATATATGTCTACATAATTTGGTGTGAATATGAATTTCTTTTCGGTGTCGGAGTTCATCATCTGATACATGGAGAGAAGGTTGACAGAAATCTTGGGAACATGCAACACGTTCTCGAAGCTTCCATTGGTGAGTTCAATCTTTCCTTTGCCAGTGACTTCGACAGAAGAGTTGTCCCCCATCAAAATAGGAGGACCTTTGCATGCATCCAAAGAAGAATAGACTACTTTTGAGGCAGCCATGTGATGTGATGCTACTAAATCTACAATCCAAGCATCAGAAGAGGAGTTTATTGCAATCAAGGCATGGCTAGAATTGCCTTTCTTGGAATTTGGATATTTTGGCTTCTTCTTCTTTGCATCCTCATAGATACGATCTCCAAGGTTGTTTTGCTAAAGTATCTGAGACATCAGATCTATTTTTTTTTGCATGCATTCAAATTCTGAATGGAATCCTTAGTGACAATATGTGCATTTCTCTCCTTTTCTTCCCTTTTTTCCTTTGGATCCGCAGGCATCGGTGAAGGGTTTTGTGTACCCTTCCTTCTTCGTATGTGCATGATATTTCTTCTTATATTTATCTTTATATTTCTGATATTTTTGGCTGCCATCATGCATAGTGAGTGCATGCACCCTTGGGCCTTTGATTGTTCCCATGTTGATGAGCTTGGTTTGCTCTTGTGTCAAGGATTCGATAAATTCCTCAAGAGAAGGCATCTTTCAGGTGGCTCCAGAGGTGAATCTGATAGTATGGAATGTGGATACGAATACAGAGAATTCAGGACCAATCTTGGAGAGAATGGTGAGAACCATTTTTTTCTCCTCCTTCGATTTATCAACCCCACAAGATTTGAGTTGCGAGAGTAAATCCTTGAATTTTGTAAAGAAATCTTGGATATTCTCGAAGCTTTTTGGATCCAATGTGAGGAGCTCCACCTCCAACATGTGTCCCCTCATCTCATCTTGTTTTCCAAAGAGCCCTTCCGAGATTCTCTAGGCTTCATTGGGAGTCTTACAGGAAGATATATGAAAAAGGAGATCGAGAGAAATATGACTACAAATTGTTCCGAGTGCCTCATCCATGTGATTTAAGTACTTGGATTTTTCTATGGATGATGTCAGTTTTGTATCTGTATTCATGGTTAATCTATACAACCCTCTAGATTGGACATGTATGGCTATTTTCTTCTTCCATGCAAAATAGTTGTAAGGTGTAATAATGAATTCTTTTTCGAATTGCATCTTTCCGCTGTCTTCAATCTTTTGTACCTGCAAAAAATTTTGGTGGATCTTTTTCTTAGTATTCCATCGGCTCTGATACCATGTAAATGTGTTGAACCTGCACAAAATAGATCTATCTAAACAATGATACACACATTTGTAGAGATAATTGAAAAAGGAAGAAGAAGGAGAGAAAGAATAGAAAGAATTCTCACTAACCGTTGTGAATAATAAATAATTTACACATGATATACTATGTATAACTCAATGAGTTCGACTTGAGGTGAACCAAATCGCCATAGTGGTGTTCTATAGTGATATGGACACACACCATCAGTTACGGGAGTGAACTGCCACCTATTCTAGTCTCTCAGGAAGTTACGAGAGTGAACTGCCACCTAATTGAGTTAACTAGTCAACTAGTCTTCAGTTAACTGATTGAACAGAAAGTAGTGAAGAGTTAACTCAAGGAATCAAGGATAATGCACCACTTTGGTGATGATACCAAGGCAAGGTTGAATTAGCATGGTGATGATCCCATTGTTGCATCTAAACTCAACTCAACTAGTCAAACTGAAGTGTGAATTGAAAGAGAATATTCTCTAGGTGGAATATTCTCTCCTAAAATATAGGAGACTAGATAATGACTAATTATGACTAATAAACAAATAAAAACCTTAGGAAAAAGAAATCCTAGGTGTCTGTGAAGTAACTCCAACAAGGCTAATCTTCTTTTCCAAAATAATTCCATAAAGCTTGGCTAAAATCGGGCTAATCATAATGGTCCTATAATTAGAGGGAATGTTTTTATACTCATTTTTAAAAATAGGAACAATGAGGCTTTGCATGCAGGGTTTAGGGAAGCCCTACTTGACTACTAAATTGAAGAGCTTGTGTATGTGAGGGATAAGGATTGACCCTCCAATTTTAAAAATTTCAGTTTGGTATCCTTCAATGTCATTAGCTTTCCCATTTGCAAGTCTCTTAACCCTGAAATCTATGTCATCTAAAGAAAAAACTTCTTCCTTTGTAGGAACAATATGAATGGTGTCCATGGCATTAGGTAAATCGTAAATACTTTTAAGGTAGGAATTCCAGTCCCTTAAGGGAATCCTGTTATTTTCTTTAGTATTGCAGTTTAGAATTTGTCTCCATAACTTCTTAGTCTCCAAATTATATAGTTGTGAAAGTATATCTTTCCTTTTATTGATATAGTGCCTTTTTTCCCCTTCTAATTAGGGATTTGTACGTATTGATCTTATTGAGTTTTAAGGACTCATTAGAAGCATCTATGATGGATTTCCTAGCAATTTTACATTCTTTATCGTAGCAAGGGTTGGTCATTCTATTATTCTTTTTATAGGACACCTCAAAAGAGAACTTGTTAATAGAAGTGGAAAGGGTAGCTGTAAAATTATGAAATAGTTCTTCAATGTTATCCTTATAAGTCATGAGATTTAATTTATTATTTAAATCCTTTAAGAAAATGTCAACTTTACTTTTTTCAAAGCACAAATTCCTTTGATTATCATAATTCTCTTCAATGTCGCTCCTATGCATGGAATATTTTAGAGTTAGAGTTAAAGGTTTATGATCAGAGTTGAGCTCAAGGTCATTTAAAAGGTCAAAAGTTGTTATTTGGTTGGAAACGGGGATATCAGATATCACATAATCTACAACAATACTACCTATCCCATGAATACAAGTCATCTGGTTAGAGTTTGACCACTTTATTACTCCATTGCAAATTATTAGGTCTTGAGAGATGTAGAGCTTGACCAATTCAGTACCAAACAAACTCTCAATTAAGTCTTCAAAGCTTCTTTTGTAGCTACTAGATAAAACAAGTTCCTCATCTAGCCATAAACGATTATGTTTGGAATCACTACTTAAAAGAGTAGTTTGTTTATTTGCAGTCCTAGCATTAAAGTCTCATGGCAGGAGGATATTACCTTCATTTTTCAAACTATAAATATCTCATTCTAAATTATTATAGGGACAATTGTTATCTAGATTATTTTTCTTATAAAAAGTATAATTAATAGGTGAAAAATAACAAATTACGATATACATATTCTTAGCATCGATGTCTGGAATTTCTATCCAAATGCACTGATTGAGAGGGTCAATCTTATGAAGTTGAATGTGAGGAGAAATTCTCTTTCTAATATAACAAGATATGTCGTGTATCCCTCTACGGTGGGATTTTTTGTTCCATGCTGAACACAAGACAAATCCTTCTATGTTAGGTACCTTAGACTCCTCATGCTCCCAAGTTTCAACTAGACAAATAATATCAATATCACTCGAGATCCAACTTATCATAGGACCTTTGCGCCTTGGAAAGCCGGGACAGTTCCAAAAAAGGATCTTGAGTGTCCCAAATTGCTATTTATTATTATCCTCCTCGTCTATATCCCTAAAAATAGTTTTTTGATTTCTAATTGTTTCCCATTTTCCTTCTTTCCTGGCTTCTTTTACCTTTTGAACTTTCCTCCTTAATTCAGCTTGGTCTTCGGGAATGAGGTCTTCATTTATAAATATTATTGACCCTTTTAAGCTCGAAGATTTACTAAATATGCTATATTTATGGTCATTACAACTTACTTTGACATGGATCAACCTATATTTGTGATCCATTATTTTTCCTAGCCTCTTTAATTCTATGAGGTAAGTTGTATCAATTTGTGATTTATTATTTAATTCTTCTTTTACTATTGCTAGTGTATCCTCCTCTTCTTGTTCTTTTATACAAAAAATTATGACGTTCAAGGCTATTTTGTTATGATCATGGTCCAATTCGATTGGATTATTCATTTCTTCTTTGATGGGTTTGATATCCAATTTGTTTTCCATATTACTGATGGTCAAATTGTTGGTTAGTTTTTCTTCTAGCTCTTTAATCATATCTCTCAAGTTGTGATTTTAATCAACCCCTCCTTCTTGGGTTGATTGTTTATGTTTTTCCATTTCTTGAATCCCATCCTTCATTGTCTGCAATTCACTCTTGAACCCTAATAATCTATCCTCTATTTGAGTTTGAATGGTATCTTTAATTTGTTTTATCAATCATTGCCTCTAGCTCTATTTGGAGTTTTACTTCTCTTTCTTCACTCCTTTTTTCTAATGATTATAACTCTATTTGGATTTTGGAATCTCTCTTTTCTCTCCTTTTTTCTAGATTCCATATAATCGTAAAAGATCTCTAGGGTGATTTTGGGGGGCCTCCCCCTGTTAGGGGGAGTTTTTGGAGTGGGTGGTGGAGTGATCGTATTGAAAAGAAAATAAATGTAACAATTATTATTTTGGATTGACTTTAAAAATGGAAAATAATTTTTTTAATTGATAATAATGATATTAATTATTATCTCTTAAATCAATTTTTCTTATGAAACTTAAAATAAAAAATATTGAAACCTCTTTACTTAATATATTATAAATATATTTTAAATTAAAATTTAATCCAAGTAAAAAGTGACTCACCTCATGTCACATGTCCAACCCGTTGAAGAATCAAAAAATAATTTCTGGCATAGAAGTTTCAGAGAAACCGAGAGAAACTACATAGATAAGGGGAAAACAGGTAAAAACAAGAGAGAAGTATTATTCTAGTTCAAAACCGCAAAGAAGTATGTATTATTATTAATTAATACATTTACAATGTATTAATACATTAATAAAGTAGTAATGCATTGAACTTAAGGTATTTATTAATACATTATTAAAGTAATAATAAGCTAATAATACATTATTACATTAAGGTAATGTATAAATTAAAATATTAATACATTAATGTATAATGTAACATACTAAATTACTAATACATTAATAATGTAATATAATAACTAATTAACACATTAATATAGATAAAATATTTATAGGCTAATAAAGTAATACATCAATAGATAATTAAAGTAGTAATACATTATTAAAACATTAATACATTAAGAATACATTATTTGTATTAATGTAATGTATAAATTAAAGTATTATTTTACATTATACAAATGTAATGTATTAATTGATTGACTCATTAATAATGAAATGTATTAATTAATTAATACTTTTTAAATATTAATACACTAATAAATTAATGTATTAATAATACATTATTACATTAACATTTAAGTTAACAAATTAAGTCCCCGAGGTGTAGGACAGTCGGTGATGGAGTGTGTTGTTAAGCCACTCCGTGATGTTAAAGTCACCGGTTTGAAACCTGTGGGGACAAAAAATCCAACCATGTTAAGGGCTGGTGTGGCTCAGGCCGGGTGCGATCCCCGGGTGATTTTGACGGCTTAGATGCCCCTGAGTCACGGTTTCTCAAGCCACAGGTTAATCACGTGCCCAACAGGTTCTGCACAAATTAACAAACAAAAAAGTTAACAAATTAAAAATACATCCAATACATTAAATGCATTAATAAATACATTACTAAAGTTTTAATAGAATAAAACATTACTAAAGTACTAATACATTGACCTTGATATATTTAGTAATACATTATAAAAATATTAATACATTAATAATACCTTATTACATTAATGTAATGTATAAATTAAAGTATTTATTTACATTAGTGTATACTAAGTATAAATTAATAATACACTAATTTTACATTAAACTATAAATTAAAGTATTAATACATTAATAATAGATTATTACATCAATGTAATGCATACATTAAAATGTTAAAACATTATTGTTTAATGTAACATTATATAGTATTAATACATTAGTAATTTAATGTATTAATTAATTAATACATTATAAATTAATATATTGGTAGAGTATTAATATGCTAATAAAGTAATGATACATTAATAAATGCATTATTAAAACATTAATACTTTAATAAATACATTATTAAAGTAGTAATACATTAATAATACATTATTAATGTATTAAGTCATTAATAAAACATTATTAAAGTATTACAAAATTAATATAATAATTGAGAATGACCATGGTCGACTATCGCTGATAATGACCATGGTTAACTTTGGCTAACCTTAGTTGACTTTGGAAAGGAAAGGTTAATTATGGTTGACATTGTAAATTATGGTTGACCATGACCATGGATGATTATTATTGACCATGTCCATGGTTAATTATGGTTAACCTTGGATTACCATGATCATGGTTAGTAATGGTTGACAATGACCATGGTTAAATTTCATAGACCTTCAATATGGTTGACCCTCACTATGCATGATCTTCACTAGGGTTGACCTTGGTTCACCATTACCATGGTTGACTATGGTTGACAATGGTTAACCATATTTGACAAATGTTGTCCATAGATGACCATGGCTAGCCAGGACCATGGTTGACCATGACTATGGATGACATTCTCCAGTTTGAGCTTTACTATGACTAAGGTTGACCATTACCTTAACTATGGGTGACTATTGTTGACCATGATAAAGATTATGGTTTAGTATAGTTGAACTTGCCTCTGGTTGTCTATGGTTTTCCATGGTTGACTATGGTGAACCATGGTTGGCCTTGACATGGACCAAAGTTTAGTATGGTTGATCATGGTTGGCTTTCACCATGGTTGAGTATGGTTGACCATGACCATGGTTGACTATGGTTGAAGAGGGTTGACTATGGTTGAAGAGGGTTGACTATGGGTGAGCATGCCCATGGTTGACCTTCAAAGATAATATGTCGTTGATTATGCTAAACCATGTTCATTATGTTTAAACATGGATTACTATACCATTATCGCATTGCGATGTTGATTAGGTTTTGTTTGAGAGATTGTGAAATTAGGTTTTTTTCATCACATGTCATTGGAAGGTTAGGGTCATCACATTACGACGTGGGGTTTTTGTTTCACACAATAAGGCATTGGAATAGGTTTGTCACAGTTTGATAATGGGATACGTTCATAACATTGTGATGATGAGAAAGGGTCATCTCATTACAATGTTGGACTATCTTTGTCACATTGCAACATTGGGCTGTGTATAAGAGATTACGACAATGGATTATGTTCGTCACATAACGACATTTGGAAATGTTTGTCACATTATGACAATATGATATTTGTGTGAGATTGTGATGATGAGGTTATGTTTGTCACATTGCAATGACAAGGATATGTTTGTCACATTACAATGACAATGCTATGTTTGTCACATTGTGACAATATGCTTGTATTCGTCACATTAGGACAAAGGGTTTATGTTATTCACATTGCATCGACAAGGATATGTTTGATACATTGTGACATTACTCACATTGTGACTCTACTATGTTCACATTGAAACATTACTACATTCATCATTATAACATCCTGCTCTTGCACACCCTTCTGATGTGACTCACCAGTACATATGACCAAATTTTCCACGGTTTTTCATTGCTATTGCCACACATATCTGTCGCACTTTCCATGAAATCAAAGACTATTTTTCATGGAACTTTTTTCATCGCTATATCCACGAACCAATTATTCATTGAAACAACGATGAAATAATCCCTCCATGTGTCATCATTTTCAAGATAGGTTTACCTTATAAAGCATGGAAATAGCGACAAAACTTCATCACAATAGGGACAAAAAACTGTGCCAAAGTAAAAAACTTGCCAACAGATTACAACGCATATGCCATAAGTGAGACAAAAAAGTGTGGAAAGTTGTGACGAAAAAGCGTGGCAATAGTGATGAAAATGTTTGGCAGAGAAACAATTTACGACGTAGATGATATATGTGCGACGCAAAACCATGGCAAAGTGTGACAAACTTTCATCGATATTGCCACGCATAATAAAACCTATTCATTGACTTGTGATGAAAGTTTATCGATATTGGACGCTTAATAAAATGCATTCATTACCTTGCGATGAACTATCGTCGATATTGCCATGCATCCTTTAGGTTTTAAAAAAAAAATTCTACATGAGAAGTTGGATGTTGGGATTCGTGATTGACCCATACTCAATATTTTCATGTGTGGTTGACCCTTCAAAAGTTTTCTTATGTGAGAAGGGCTTATCAGAGGGGGTTTGAGACTTATTAGGTGTCTTTCTTAGTGGAACAAAAGGGAAACCCAAGGCACCTTGGGATGAATGGGAAGATAAAATACATTCCCTTGAATGAATTGTTTTAATTGAGATATTGAGGCTCTAAACTAGAGGTCAAAAACAATTTGGTAGGGGTATCCCATGGGGAAAATATGGGAGATGTGTTTTTTTTAAATCTATCACTATGCTTGCGAGAGTGGGACAACCCTTTACTTATCCACTTCAATGCACTCACAACCATTAATCGATATTAATATAGACTGGTCACAATAATTACCTTGAATATCAAATTTAACCTATTAACGTGAAGGGATAATCACAACATGAGGTTAAAGGAATTCACACCCTTTCAACAACTATGTTTGTAGATTTTTGGATGAGGAACTTGTAGCCTTGTGGTTGATTCATTCCCTTACCAAAAAAATGAAGGTTACTCACAGTCATATGAATGAAAGAAATCAAAGTTGTTCCTAAGAAAAACGTTTTAATGCTTTGAAAGAATGGTAGATGACAACAATGGAGAACTTGCTTAAACAAAGACACTTACACCTATTAAAGTAAAGTTAACTCACCCTATTCAAATGAAGGTACATGATACCATATAAATGAAGAGAAATGGAAATGTATAAGTCGAAGGGTAGTTCACACCAAATCAAGTTAATGTGATCACAATCTTTTGAAACGAAGGGTGATCACACTACTCAAGGTGATAGTTTCTCACACCACCATAAATGAAGGATGATTTCACTTGTTGAAGTCGGGGTACTCACATTAATGACAACAAATGGTAACACATACCACTATAAATGAGTATATCGTCTACATTTACAACCTAATACATTTAATTTTTCAACCCAGGGGCCTGAATTTTTACAGGCTACCGTACACTATATGTGTAGACTGTGATTCTTTCAATATTGATCATGTAAGTAAAAAATAATTGCAGTAAAATAAAGAATAAAAATTAGATTACTTGTGCTTAAACATAAATAATTGTAACATTCAAATGAAACAGGATAACGGTAAATGAAGTAGAGCACACAGATCTAAGAAATTCCACACAAAACCACAAAAAAAATATATCATAAGCCGACAACACCTGACCAGAAGAGCGGGCCCAACTCCCCATTCAGGGATGTGGTGAACTAACTTCCACAAAAACTCATAAACTTAGAAGAAACTTGATTTTCATTAAATAAAATGAGATTGCATAGGTTGGAGTATTGATACATGACAACTCCTAGCTAGCTGACTGACTGGCTAATCCCTTCTCTATCTATGTTCAACCTTTTATACAATTCGTGGAGAATAGAGCGTCCCAATATTAGGGTAACATCTCTTCCTAAAAATACACAAAGGCTAAATCGATTAACAAAACCGAATGTTGGACCATGGAACATGTCCTCTTTTTCACCTTCAACCTGCGGACTGCACTGCATCCTTGATTTCCTCATCTTCCCAGACTGTGTTTTCTCTGTTCCTATGAGATATCAGAGATTAGTGATTCTCTTCAGTAAACCCCCAACCAATCTCTAACGTTTTTGGACTAATACACACAATGACATAATAGAGGTGCATTCTTACCCTTGTGGTTACACACATGTTAACGCAGACCCCCTTCCCTCAAGCCAAGGTCCGCTCAGAATCTTCACTACAAACCATGCCGAGGGTTAATCAACCCCTTTTGTTCAAACCACAAAGGACTTTGGGTTTCGGGAATAGGTGAGTTTCGATGTAATTCCATTGCACTTGGCAAATGTTGAAATATGAAATGGCGAAGTTCCTTTTTTTTTCCCATGACCACACGCCTCTTTCGGAACTTTGGGGTTTCCAATGCTGAAATGTTTGGTTCCTTGTCTTCAGGATTACCAAAATCCCGATCCTCGATATGCCGAAATCCGACTTTGTATTGTGACTCAACAATACTCCTCCTATGCATTCGGGAATTCGTGCTTCAGAACTTCGCAAATCCCGGTGCAACAATTATTTGTCCTCTCATTCTTTCAGTATCTGAAATACCGAAATGAATTTTGGGGGATTTTTCCAAAAACTCACCTGTATGCACCTTTTTGGGACTTTGGGATTCGTGATTTCATGAAACCTCCGCGACAAATGTTGCTCCTTCGACCCCTCAGTATCTGAAACCCCAATATGCCAAAATGTCGAAGTTTCTGCTCCAAAGGCAAGTCGCATTTCACGACTTCGGGGTTTTCACCATGAAGTGCCCCGGTCTCTTATCAATGGGAATGCCAAAACCCTAATCCCCAAAATGTCGAAGTGCCACTTCAAGGATATTTCACATTTCGCAACTCTAGGGTTTTTCAATGCAAAGCCCCCTGGCTCCTTGTCATCAGAATTTCCGGTATTCCGAATCCTAAATTACCAAAATCCTTAAATTCTTCACTTAACAATTCTTTTCGTGATTCGGGAGTTAGAGTGACCAAGGATTTTGGCTTACACTTTGGACTTACAAACTCCAAATCCTCGAAATGATCTGATGGCTCAAGATAGATCATGATCAATGGTCCACATTGATTCCTAATACCAAAGTGATGGGTTTGTCCTCCCCTATCCACCTTGTAGCTTCTTTGAATCCTTTGGTCCTCACGACTTTGGGAGTTCTCCTTTGAGAATTCTAGCCTCTGGTTTCCTCCTTGACAACATTTGCGAAATGAACCAGTGTCCTTCATCTGAACTTGACTTCTGCAAAGCGACTTTGCTCTGTCTCCCTTTTAACACTTCGAAGGCACTAACCCTCCTGAGCTTTTACTTGCAAACTTGAGTCTCAAAAGGACTCCTGCATGCACTCCTTGTGGAGATCCTTCAAATTCCTCCAAGTATTTGATTCCTCAACTCTGTGCACCTTCTAATACAACAGTATTTTACCTTTCAACCTTAGTTGATAAGTTTAAGGCCTCAACTAGCCTACGCACACCTTGCACAGCTTCTGTGCTTCACCTGCACTTCTATTAGAATGAGAAAAATGGTATCTCTCCTAAGATTTCTGAGATAAAACTTAGAACCCTTGTCAACGCACACCTTGCAAACGTTTCACTGCACTCCTTGTAGGAACTTCTCTCACTCAGGAAGAGAAACAATTGAAACTCATTCTCTCTCTCTCAGAATTCAAACATTCAACATGAAATCATACATACACAGCATAGCCTCATAACAAATGCATAACAGAGAGAAGAAAACAACCATAAGCATACCATTCACCATGTATAAACAAAAAACATCATAACACCATGAAATTTGATTCAAAGCTTCATATATTAATTCAAGTTCCTGTACATGGGTCTTCCTCTACAACTCTCTGCTACAACTCTATGCTAATGTTCTAATGAATATCATAATACAAAGACAAGGGTGTCTATATCTGTTTTCCCTCCTAATCTTCTAAACTGTCTAATATATAATTCAAATCTACCTACTTTCATTAACTGGGCATAAATGCCTTTTACATTGACAGATGAGAGAAAATTGCTCACGATCTGTTTACAATAGCCATATATAAATGCAAGTACACTTTTATCTACTACATTAATATCTTCTTCTTAATATTTTCAAAAACATTTCAAAATGTGTAAAATGTGTGTTGCGCTCCTCCCAACTGGCTGCTTATGATGCTCCTACATCATACTCCCTCACTTGAAAATTTTCATGAAATCCTGTTCATGAGCTCTTGAAGGGTCTATCCATGCTTCTGAATTTCTTCTTCATCTTCTCAACTGGCATCTTCAACTGGATGTCCTTTACACTTGAACAAGTATTCAAAATACACTTTTCTCCTAGTCTTCCTGCCGACTCTCTTGCCAATTATACTTTCCATCTGTGGCTTTTCAACTACAGGAATTTGTTTGGTCCACTGAATCTCTGTCTGTTCATCCTCTGCTCTTGTTTCTTCAGATTTGTAAGGGTACATATCCGCAACATTGAATATCGGTGAAATTATTATCCCATTGGGTAATTCAATCTCATATGCGTTTGCCACAATTTTTTTTATGACCTTGCATGGTCCAATCTTTTTCATATTTAGTTTGTTATATGTTCCTCTAGGGAACCTCTCCTTCCTCAGATGTGAAAGAATCAGATCACCAACTTCAAATTGAAGTTCTCACCTATGTTTATCTTCTTTGCTCTTATACCTCTGGCTTGAACTCTGCAATCACTCCTTGACTCGGCTGTGAAGCTCCTTCATTGCTTCTACAAAGTCCTCTACACTAACACTCCTGAATTCAGCTTGTTCCAGATCTTTCAATTTAGAAACTCCCCTTGGCTGCATTCCATATACGATCTGGAATGGACTCTGCCCTATGCTTCTATTGATCAAATCATTATAAGAAAATTCCACCTATGGCAGAATGTGATCCCATTGACTGTGGTGTTCAATCACTAGGCTCCTCAGCAAATCTCCCAAGCTTCTGTTCACAACTTCTATCTGTCCATCCGTCTTAGGATGATACGCTGAGATAAAAGACAAAATTTTCCCCAGCTTCTTCCATAAAGTCCTCCAGAAATGTCCTACGAACTTGGTATCTTGATCCAAAATAATACTTCTTGGCAAGCCATGAAGTCTGACGACTTCCTTGAAAAACAGGTTCGCAATATGAGTTGCGTCGTTGGTTTTTTGGCATGGTATGAAATGTGCCATCTTTGAAAATCTGTCTACTACCAAAAATATTGAATCACGTCCTCTCTGTGTCCTTGGCAGTCCCAATATGAAATCCATGCTCATTGCATCCCATGACCTTTCTGGTATGGGTAATGGTTGATATAACCTTGTGTTCTGCCATTTTCCTTTTGTGTGTTGACAAATCCTACATCTGTCCACAATTTCTTGACATCTGTCCTCATCCCTGGCCAAAAATATGAGCCATTTAATTTTGAGAATGTCTTATCATGACCGAAGTGTCCGGGAAATCCTCCACTGTGTTTTTCCTTCAACAGATTCTCCCTCATGGAGCATTTTGGAATACATAGTTGATTGCCCCTGAATAATAATCCATCCTGGATCATATATTCAGTCCATTAGTTTCTGTCCCTAAGAATTGGATTCTCAGATGCCTCATACACTTCCTTAAAATCTGGGTCATCCCTGTACATTTCTTTGAGGTTATCAAAACCCAAAGTTTTGACTCTAAATTCCTGCATAAGCAAACATTTCCTGCTCAAAGCATCAACAACTTTGTTAGCAATTCTAGAAATATGCTTAATCACAAAAGTAAAGTTATGCATGAACTCAACCCATTTAGCATGCTTTTGGTTCAACTTCTCCTATTGAGTCACGAATTGTAAAGCGTGATTATCACTGTACAAAACAAACTCTTTGGGAACCAAATAATATCTCTATTTCTTTAGTGCTTGTATGAATGCATAGAATTCTTTGTCATATGTTGAGTACTTGATATTTGATTCATTTAGTTTTTCAATGAAATATGGGATAGGCCTGTCATCTTGGCTCAAGACTGCTCCAATTGCAAATCCACTTGAGTCACACTTGACCTGGAATGTCTTGCTTAAATCTGGCAAAACTAGAATTGGTTGTTCCGTGATCTTCTTCTTCAGCAGATTGAAACTCTTCTCTGCTTATTTTGTCCAGTAAAGAGATTTGTGTCTTTTCTTCACCATATCCATCATTGGTGCACTAATCCCACTGAAATTTTGGATGAATTTCCTGTAGAAACTAGCCAAACCATGGAAGATTAGAACTTCAAACACACCTTTCAGTGATGTCCAATTCTTAATCGCATTCACCTTTTTTGGATCCATCTTTAGCTCATTTGCAGAGAAAACAAAACCTAAATAAATGAGTTATGTTCTCATAAATGATGGTTTCCTCATATTAATCAGCAATTTCTCTTGCTGCAATGACGCATCCCTCCTCAACCCGTGGGTCGGAAGGTTACGTACACAGGATCGTTCTTCTCTCCTTGGCCTGAAGAGCTCTAGGAAATGGCTCCTCTATTTCCCTTTCGGGACATCGACACCCACAGTCAACTTCAAGAAATTCCCCCTTTGTACTTCGGGAGACCGGACTTCGCACTTTCGCGATTCCGGTGGTCAAGTATCTTGTCTTTCTATCTCTAAAACCCGAAAACCAGTCAACGTTGACCCTCCCTCTCCTTGTTTTGGATTTCTCCTTATTGTGATTTTAGCGGTCGTGATGTCAAGCAACTCGTCTCCTCGGTTCCCGTAACCCAATTTACTGAAACTCCGATGCACTCACAAGCTTTGACCTTTCAATGGCTTTTCACTCTGTCAGGACTTCGGACTTCACGATATTGTGAATCCTAATGCAACGAATTCGGTTCTTTACCCTACGAAACCCCAAAATGGTCAACAAAGTTTGACTCTGTATCGATAGTGCACCACCTGTCCACTCTCCTATCTTCTGGGGCCCACACAATCATTTTTTCCCTTCGAGATTTCGCGATTCGTGATTTCACAAATCCTGTTGCAAAGACTTTGGGACTTCCACTCGCAAAAACCCGAAATAGAAGTTCATGAGTACATCCAACGGCTCTTGTGGCTTGGATCTATGGTTCTACTCCTCCTGACCTTAGAACCTTTTGGAATATTTGAGGTAACTCCCCTACTCCTCCGTGAGATCTGACGGCTCACGGGACTTCGTGAGTTCTCCACAGAGAATTCGGACCGTTCGTTCCTCCCTTGAGAACTTGTCCTCCTGCGGTCCGATGTCGCTATGCCTTCCTTCATATTTTCAAGGTACTTGGCTTGTTGCCTTCCTTCGATGACTTTGAAAGCTTCAAATCCTTCTAAAATTTCCCACGAATTTGAGTCTTTTAGAAAACTCTGGCTCGCACTCCTTGCGGAAAACCTTCAAACACCTTCAAGTGTTTGGCTTCCTTCGACTCTGCGCACTCCTGCAGCAATAGTCCCTCAAAAAACCATTCAAGTTACCAAACCTGAACCTCTACTTGGCCTGTGCACACCTTGCATGGCTTCTGTGCCCAAAATGCACATCTGAGGAAATGAGAACAAAAGATATCAGTTTGAGATTTCAGAAACAAACCTCTGAACCCTTTGTCAATGCACTCCTTGTGGACAATTTCAACTGCACTCCTTACAGGAACTCTTGCTCAGACAGAGAAATAATTGAAACTCATTTCGTTACCCTTTCCTCTTAGATTTCAGACATTCAAAAGGAAATCATTCATACATAGCATAAAAGTAATTGCATGATAGAAAGAGTAAAATAACCATCATCATAACATTCAAAGATGCCTAGATAGAGAATATTTGAACACCATGAGTCTGAATCAAAACCTTCTTGTATTAATCCAGAACTTTTGTACATGGAATTCTCGCTACATCTCTCTGCTTCTTTTCTCTATGCTCTCAATTTTCATAATCCCCTCTATCATACAATACACAATGAGGGTGTCTATATCATGTTTCCCTCTTGCGCTCTAAATCTATCTAATCTAACATTCAATTCTATCTACCTGCATTTACTACTATAAATAACTCCTACCTACTAAGGACAAGAGCAGATCGCTCAAGGTCCTTTTACATTTTACAAGTGCGCTCCTTCTTAATTATCTCATTTAAGGTTGGCGCATTAACTTCAAGAGAATTTCAAAATTTTCACTGGGCGCTTGTCCAGCTGTCTTTTGCCTCTGCGCTGGCTCACTTGAGATGCTCCTGCATCATACTCCCTTGCTTGAAAATTTTCATGGGATCTTGTCCATGAGCTCACGCACTGTTTGTCCATGCCTCTGGATCTCTGCTTCATTCTCCCAGCTGGCAAATTCAAATTCAACCAGATATTCAAAGTATTTCTTTCGCCTGGCCTTCTTGCTCACTCTTTTGTCTAGTATGCGCTCCATCTGTGGCTCTTCTGCAACTGGCATCTATTTTGTCCACTGGATCACCGACTGTTCATTTTTTGTCCCTGCTTCTTTAGCTTTATATGGGTACAAATTTGAGATATTGAATATCGGAGAAATTCTGATCCCATCGGGTAATTCAATCTTGTAAGCATTTGCCACAAATTTCCTTAAGACCTTACATGGTCTGATTTTCTTCATCTTTGGTTTATTGTATGTTCCTCTCGGGAATATTTCCTTTCTCAAATGTGCTAGAATCAAATCACCAACCTTCAACTGAAGTTGTCTTCTGTGTTGATCTGCTCGACACTTATACTCCTGGCTCAAATTCTACAATCGCTTCTTCACCTGGCTGTGAAGTTCCTTCATCACCTCTGCAAACTCTTTTGCACTAGCGCTCCTAGTCGCAGTCTGTTCTGAATCTCTCAATTCAGAAATTCCTCTCAGCTGCATGCCATAGACAATCTAAAATGGACTCTACCTTGTGCTCTTGTTAAATGAGTCATTATAAGCAAACTCTGCCTGTGGTAATATGTTGTCCCACTGGCTGTGGTGTTCTGCCACCAGGCTTCTCAGCAAGTCTTCCAGACTTCTATTTACCACTTCTGTATGTCCATCTGTCTGAGGATGATAAGTTGAACTAAACGACAATTTAGTCCCCAACTTCTTCCATAATGTCCTCCAAAAGTGTCCTATGAACTTAGTGTCTCGACTCGAAACTATGCTCCTTGGTAAGCCGTGAAGTTGAATGACTTCTTTGAAAAACAGATTCGCAAAGTGAGTTGCGTCACTCGTTTTCTGACATGGAATGAAGTGTCCCATCTTGGAAAATCTATCCACCACCACAAATATTGAGTCAAATACTCTTTGTGTTCTTGGCAACCCCAATATGAAATCCATGCTGATTGCATCCCACAGCTTCTCAGGTATGGGAAACGGTTGATAAAATCCGACATTCTATCTCCTTCCCTTTGAATGCTGGTGAATTATGCATCTGTCCACGAATCTCTTGACGTCTGCTGGAATTCCCGGCCAAAAATATGTCTCATTTAGCTTTGCGAACATCTTGTCGTGACCAAAGTGCCTGGCCAATCCTCCACTGTGTTTCTCCTTCAGCAAATTCTCCCTCATGGATCATTTTAGAATACACAGCTGATTACCTTTAAATAGTAATCCTTCCAGGATCATGTATTCTGTCCATTGGCTTCTATCTCTAAGAATTAAATTCTCAGCTGCTTCATACACCTCTTTAAAATCTGGATCATTTCTGTACATGTTCCTGAGATCATCAAAACCCAACGTTTTGACTCTGAACTCCTGCAATAGAAAACACTTCCTGCTCAAAGCATCAACAACTTTGTTAGCAGTACCAGAAATATGTTTGATCACAAAAGTGAAATTTTGCATATATTCAACCCATTTAACATGTCTCTGATTCAACTTCTCCCATTGAGTCACAAACTGTAATACATGATTGTCACTGTATAAGACAAACTCCTTCGGAATGAAGTAATGCCTCCATTTTTTCAAAGCCTGTATGATAGCATAGAACTCCTTGTCATAAGTGGAGTACTTCACTTTCGCTTCATTCAGCTTCTCGCTGAAGTATGTTATCGGCCCGTCATCTTGACTCAAGACTGCCCCTATTTCAAACCCACTTGCATCACATTTCACTTGAAATGTCTTTTGGAAATCCGACAACACCAGAATTGGTTGTTCCATGATCTTCCTCTTCAACAGATTAAAACTCTTTTTAGCTTCTTCTGTCAAGTGAAAATATTTGTGTCTTTTCTTCACTGTGTCCATCATTGGTGCACTAATCCCACTGAAATTTCTAATGAACTTTTGGTAGAAACCAGCCAATCCATGAAAACTTCTCACCTCAAAGATATTCTTCGGTGATGGCCAATTTTTGATTACCTCTACCTTCTCTGGATCCATCCTCAATTTATTTGCAGCAATAACAAAACCCAAATAGATGAGTTTTGTCTTCATGAATGAGGACTTCTTCATGTTTATCAACAACTTCTCCTATTGTAACTTCTGCATCACTGTAGCCAAATGTTTCAGATGCTCTGCCACTATTTTGCTGAAAATTAGTATGTCATCCAAATACACAATGACAAATTTTCTGATGAACTCCCTTAGGACTTTGTTCATCAACCTCAAGAAGGTACTCGGTACATTTGTTAAGCCAAACGGCATAACAAGACATTCATACAACCCTTCATTGGTTTTGAATGTTGTGTTCCATTCATCACCTTCTCTCATGCAGATTTGATGATAACCGCTTTTCAAGTCAATTTTGAAAATAATTTTTCTCCACTCAAGCAATCCATCAGATCAATCATCCTTGGTAATGGAAATCTGTACCTGATGGTTATCTTGTTGATCTCCCTCAAGTTAGTACACATCCTCCAACCTCCATCTTTCTTCGGACTGAGTACTGTTGGAACAACACACAGACTCAAGCTTTCTCTGACCAAACCTTTGTCCAACAAATCCTAGACTTGTCTTTTGACCTCTTCATTCTCCTGCAGCGTCAATATGTATGCTACTTTGTTTGGTAAACTGGCTCGTGGTATGAGATCAATATGATGACTCACACTTCTGTTCAGTGGCAACGAATGAGGTAGTTTGTCCACTACTATGTCAGCGAACTCTTCCAACAGTTCTTGAACCTCTTCTGGTAGATCATCTATCCTTGTGCTGGTTAAAACAATCATTGGTTTTATGACCACAATGAATTGCGGTTCTTCTTTCTTCTTAACCTCGGTAAGAAGTTCCTTCCCACTCATGAGAAGTACAGTGTTACTTACTTCAGGTTTCACTTCCTTATCTTTGATTGGAAGCAACATGTGAGTCCTCCCATTCTTCTCTAGGGTGTATGTGTTCATTCTCGCATCATGAATCACATTTCTATCATATTGCCACGGTCTACCCAACAATAGATGACAAACATCCATAGGAATAACATCACATAATATCTTATCATTATATCCTCCTATCTTGAATTCAACTAAACACTATTTAGTGACTGTTACGTGATGTCCTTTTTGTAGCCACGAAACTCTGTACGGGCTTGGATGATCAATTGTCTCCAGCTACAGCTTTTCTACCATCTCTGTAGAAACGAGATTATCCGTGCTACCACTGTGCACGATGACCTTGCATACCCTATCCTTGTTCTTGCAAGCAGTCTGGAAAAGTCTATTTCTTTGGACTGAACTCTCCACCTCCTTCTCTGGTGTCAAAATAGATTTTCTACCTCAACATCCTGCCTCTCTGCTTTGGCAATGTGAGTCTCTCCTCCTTCTTTCTTTTTGTCGGGACACTCATAAGACTTGTGTCCAGTCTTTCCACATGTGAAGAATGTTATTACTCCACCTCTTCCTCTTCCTCTACCTCTAGTACGAGGAAAAACATTATTATCAGCATAATCCCCTCTATGTTTGGTATGCTTCCCTCGTTGTTAGGTTCCACCTCTCTCAGTTCGAGTCTGAGGTTTCTTCTAGTCCTCCTTGGACTTCTAGTTTCTAGAGCCATCTGATAAGCACCTTCCACCATTTGGATGGTTACCATGCTCATATAATCCTGGATGTCGTGTCTCAGGCCATTCATGTATCTGGAAACCTTTTCACCATCGCTTTCTCGATGACATGCCGTGATGTTCAACCTATAGAATTCTTCAGTGTATTCTTTCACTGTCATCAGCTTCTGTCTCAAGTTCTGCATCCTCCTGAACAGAGTAATTTGATAATCTCTGGGGATGAATTTCGCCTTCATCTTCACGATCATTCTATCCCAGATTTTGATCTTCTGCTTACCCTTGTAGCATCTGTCAGCTTGTAGTTCATCCCACCATAATGATGCATGTCCCTTCAATCTTGTGACAACATGTTTGACCTTCTTGTCCTCTTCGACATCTTCATAGTCAAAATATGTGTCCAGATCCCTAATCCAGTCTAGAAGCTACTCTACATCCAAGTTTGCCTCATAAATTAGAATGTCCATTTTCGGTCTTGCACCCATTCTTCCAATAGCTCTAATCAAACGTTCGTTTGCTGCATCTTCGGCTGCAACTTCTTCCCTTTCATGTTCAACTTCAATTTCATTTTCGAAATCATTAAGATCCCCAACACTGACTGTACGCCTCTATGATGTCTCCATGTCTTCGAGTCTGGCTCATAGATCACACATCTCTCTCTCCATGGTTGGATCAGTCATCTGCCTACCCCTTCTTCTTGGCATTTCCCTCTCCTATGGTGGATCGGGTGTTTGCCTGTCCCTTCTCCTTGGCGGCATGGTGAACTCTCCTTTTCCCTACTATAGAAAGCAAAGAAAACTTTCTGTTCTCTGATACCAAACCTGATGCAGCCCTCCTCAACCCATGGGTCGGAAGGTTACATACACAGGATCATTCTTCTCTCCTTGGCCCAAAGAGCTCTCAAAAATGGCTCCTTTATTTCCCTTTTGGGAAATATGCACTCACAATCAACTTCAAGAAATTCCCCCTTTGTACTTCGGAAGACCGGACTTCACACTTTCGTGATTCCGGTGGTCAAGTATCTTGTCTTTCTATCTCCAAAACCCGAAAACCAGTCAACACTAACCCTTTCTCTCCTTGTTTCATATTTCTCCTTATCACAATTTTGGCGGTCACAATGTCAAGCAACTCGTCTCCTCGGTTCTAGAAACCTGATTTACCGAAACTCTGATGCACTCGCAAGCTTTAACCTTTCAATGACCATTCACTCCATCGGGACTTCATACTTCACGATATCGCGAATCCTAATGAAACGAATTTGGGTCTTTACCCTACGAAACCCCGAAATGTTCAACGGAGTTTGACTACGTGTCGATAGTGTGCCACCTTTCCACTCTGCTGTCTTTTGGGGCCCACACAATTCTTTTGTCCCTTCGGGATTTCGCGATTCATGATTTCGCGAATCCCATTTCAAAGATTTTGGGACTTCCACTCGCGAAAACCTGAAATAGAAGTTCATAGGTAAATCCAATGGCTCCTGTGGCTTGGATATATGGTTCTACTCCTCCTAAGCTTAGAACCTTTTGGAATACTCATGGTAACTCCCCTACTCCTTTGTGAGATCTGATGGCTCATGGGACATCACGAGTTCTCCACAGAGAATTTCGACCGTCTATTCTTCCCTTGAGAACTTGTCCTCTTGCGGTCCGATGTCACTACGCCTTCCTTCAGATTTTCAAGGTACTTGGCCTGTTGCATTCCTTCGATGACTTTGAAGGATTCAAATCCTTCTGAACTTTCCCACAACTTCGAGTCTTTTAGAAAACTCTCGCTCGCACTCCTTGTGGCAAACCTTCAAACACCTTCAAGTGTTTGGCTTCCTTCGACTTTGCGTGCTCCTACAACAACAATCCCTCAAAAAACCATTCAAGTTACCAAACATGAACCTCTACTCGGCCTGCGCACACCTTGCACGGCTCCTATGCCCAAACTTCACGTCTGAGGAAATGAGAACAAAAGCTATCTAGTCTGAGCTTTCAGAGACAAACCTCTGAACCCTTTGTTAATGCACTCCTTGCGGACAATTTCAACTGCACTCCTTGCAGGAACTCTTGCTCAGACAAAGAAACAATTGAAACTCATTTCGTTACCCTTTCCTCTCAGATTTCAAACATTCTATAGGAAATCATTCATACATAGCATAAAAGTAATTGCATGACAGAAAGAGTAAAATAACCATGAGGATAACATTCAAAGATGCCTACACAGAGAATATTTGAACACCATGAGTTTGAATCAAAACCTTCTTGTATTAATCCAGAACTTCTGTACATGGAATTCTCACTATAGCTCTCTGCTTCTTTTCTCTATGCTCTCAATTTTCATAATCCCCTCTATCTTACAATACACAATGAGGGTGTCTATATCCTATTTCCCTCTTGTGCTCTAAATCTGTCTAATCTAACATTCAACTCTATCTACTTGCATTAACTACTATAAATGCCTCCTACCTACTAAGGAAGAGAGTGGATCGCTCAAGGTCTTTTTACATTTTACAAGTGTGCTCTCTCTTAATTATCTCATTTAAGGTTGGCGCATTAACTTCAATAGAATTTCAAAATTTTCACTAGGTGCTTGTCCAGCTGTCTTTTGCCTCTGCGCTGGCTCGCTTGAGATGCTCTTGCATCATGCAATCTTCTCATCAATGTAGCTAAATGCTTCAAGTGTTCTGCTTCTGTCTTGCTAAAAATCAATATATCGTCGAGATATACGATGATAAATTTCCCAATGAAATCCTTCAGGACTTCATTCATCAATCTCATGAAAGTACTGGGTGCATTTGTTAAGCCAAATGGCATAACAAGCCATTCATACAGCCCCTCATTCATCTTGAATGTTGTCTTCCATTCATCACCTTCTCTCATTTGAATCTGATGATACCCACTTTTCAAATCAATTTTTGAAAAAAATCTTGCTCCACTCAAGCAATCCATCAAGTCATCCATCCTTAGCAATGGAAATCTGTATCTGATGGTAATCTTATTGATTTCCCTTGAGTCTGTACACATCCTCCATCCTCCATCTTTCTTTGGTTTGAGCACTATTGGAACAGTGCATGGACTCAAGCTCTCTCTAATCAATCCTTTGTCCATTAAGTCCTGTACCTGTCTCTTAACTTCTTCATTCTCCTGCGTCGTCAACCTGTATGATGCTTTGTTTGGTAAGCTAGCTGTAGGTATAAGATTAATGTGATGGCTTATACTCCTGATTGGTGTCAACGAACAAGGTAGTTCGTCCACTACTATATCAGCGAACTCTTCCAACAACTCCTGGATTTCTTCTAGTAAATCATCTATCCTCGTACTGGTCAAAACAATTCTGGGCTTCCTAACCACAATAAATTGTGTCTTCCTTCTTCTTAACCTCCTTAAGAAGTTCCTTCCAACTCATGAGAAGTATAGTGTTTCTCATTTATGTTTTCACCTCTTTATCCTTAATCAACAGCAACATGTGTGTCCTACCATTCGTCTCCAGGGTGTATGTGTTATTTCTCCCATCATGAATCACATTCTTGTCATATTTCCATGGTCTACCCAGAAATAGATGACAAACATCCATGGGAATGACATCACATAATATTTCATCCTTATATCCTCCTTTTTAAAATTCAACTAAACACTGTTTAGTAACATTTACCTGATGTCCTTTTTGTAGCCACAAAACTCTATATGGTCTTGGATGTACGATAGTCTCTATCTCCAAATTTTCTACCATCTCTGTAGATACGAGATTGTCTGTGCTACTGATGTCCACTATTATTTTGCATACCCTGTCTTTGGTTTTGCAAGCAGTCTAAAACAAACTATTTCTTTGGGCTGGGTTCTCTACCTCCTTCTCTAGTTTCAAGAGAACTTTCCTCATCACTAAGGATATTCCACCCTCAGCATCTTCTGTCTCCACATTCCATCCTTGAGCTTCTATAATGTGAGTTTCACCACCATCTTTCTTCTTATCTGGACACTTATAAGATTTATGTCTGATCTTTCCACAGACAAAACATTTTTCTTCACCTCCTCTGCCTCTTCCTCTTCCTCTAACTCGAGGAAAAGTGTTTCTATCAGCATACTTCCCTCTCTATGAACTTCCACCTCTCTCATGTTGATTTTGAGGTTTCTTCCCTTCTTATTTAGGTTTTTGAGTCCTATCTTGGGCAATTGTTTTGCCTCTAGCTTGACTTCTACCTCGGCCTCTTTGACCTTGCTTTCAGCTCATCTTCTCTTTAGCTTTTAGAGCTATTTGATAAGCATCTTCCACATTTCGAATGATCATCATGCTCATCTCATCTTGGATGTCATATCTCAGACCATTCATGTATCTGGAAACTTTTTCATCATCGCTTTCTTGATGACCTGCTCTGATGTTTATCCTATAGAACTCTTCAGTGTATTCTTTCACTGACATCAACTTCTGTCTCAAATTTTGCATTTTCTGAAACAGAGTGATTTGATAATCCCTGGGTATGAGTTTTTATTTCATCTTTGCAACCATTCTATCCCATCTCTTGATTTTCTGCTTGCCCTTGCAGCGTCTGTCAGCCTACAGTTCATCCCACCATAGTGTTGCATGCCCTTTAAGTTTGGTAACAACATGTTTGACCTTCTTGTCTTCCTCGACATCCTCATAGTCAAACTATTTATCTAGAGCTCTAATCCAGTCTAGAAGCTCTTCAACATCCAGGTTTCCCTCATACACTGGAATGTCCATATTTTCTCTGGCACCTATCCTTGTAACAACCCTGAATAGGCATTCATCTGCAGCATCTTCGACTGCAACTTCTTCTCCTTCGTTTCCATATTCATTTTCACTGTCAGCCTCATTGATATCCCCATTATCAACTATGCACCTCTGTACTGTCTCCATGGCATCAAGCCTGGCACGTAGCTCAAGCATTTCTCTTTCCACTGCTGGATCAAGCATTGGCATTGGCATTGGCCTACCTCTTCTTCTCAGCAGCATGGTTGTAAAATATTCCTCTTTTCTCTGCTACAGAAAGCAAAGAACTTGTTTTGAGATCTGATACCAAATTAACGTAGACCCCCTGCCCTCAAGCCGAGGTCCTCTTAGGATCTTCAATACAAACCATGCCGAGGGTTAATCAACCCCTTTTGTTCAAACCACAAAGGACTTCCGGTTTTGAGAATTGGTGAGTTCTGATGTAATTCCACTGCACTAGGAAAATGCCAAAATGTGAAATGGCTATGTCCCTTTTTTTTTTCCTGTGACCACACACCTCTTTCAGAACTTTGGGGTTTCCAATGCCGAAACACCTAGTTCCTTGTCTCTGGGATTCCCAAAATCTCGATCCCTGGTATGCTAAAATATGACTTTGTCTTGTGACCCAACAATACTCCTCCTATGCATTCAGAAATTCGCGCTTCAGAACTTCACAAATATCGGTGCAACAATTCTTTGTCCTCTCGTTCTTCCGGTATTTGAAATATCAAAATGCCTTTTCAAGGATTTTTTCAAAAACTCACCTATATGCACCTTTTCAGGACTTCAGGATTTGTGATTTTGTGAATCCTCTGTGACAAATGTTGCTCCTTTAACCCCCCGGTATCCGAAACCCCGATATGCTGAAATGCCAAAGTTTCTTCTCCAAAGGCAAGTCGCATTTTGCGACTTTGGGGTTTTCGCCATGAAGTGCCCTAGTCTCTTGTCAATGGGAATGTCGAAACCCCGATCCCTGAAATTTCGAAGTGCCACTTCAAGGATATTTTTCATTTCGCAACTCCAGGGTTTTTCAATGCAAAGGCCCCTGGGTCCTTGTCATCAGGATTTTCGGTATTCCGAATCCTGAATTACCGAAATCCCAAAATTCTTCACTTAACAATTCTTTTCATGATTTGGGAGTTAGAGTGACCAAGGATTTTGGCTTACACTCCAGACTTACAAACTCTGAATCCCCGAAATGATCTAATGGCTCAAAACAGATCACGATCAATGGTCCACATTGATTCTCGATACCAAAGTGATGGGTTCGTCCTCCCCTATCCAACTTGCATCTTCTCTGAATCCTTCGGTCCTCATGACCTCAAGAGTTCTCCTTGGATAATTTTGACCGTTCATTTCCTCCTTGACAACTTCTGTGAAATGAACCAATGTTCTTTGTCTGAACATGGCTTCTGCAAAGAAACTTCACTCCGTCTCCATTTTAACACTTCGAAGGTACTAACCCTCCTGAGCTTTCACTTACAAACTTGAGTCTCAAAAGGACTCCTACATGCACTCCTTACGGTGATATTTCAAATACCTCCAAGTATTTGATTCCTCGACTCTGTGAACCTTCTACAACAACAATCTTTTACCTTTCAACCTTAGTTGATAAGTTTAAGGCCTCAACTAGCCTGCGCACACCTTGCACAGCTTTTGTGCTTCACCTGCACTTCTGCTGGAATGAGAACAATGGTATCTCTCCTGATCTTTTTGAGATAAAAGTCAGAACCCTTGTCAACGCACACCTTGCGGATGTTTCACTGCACTCCTTGCAGGAACTTCTCGCACTCAGGAAGAGAAACAATTGAAACTCATTCTCTCTCTCTCTCAGACTTCAAACATTCAACATGAAATCATACATATACAACATAGCCTCATAAAAAATGCATAAAAGAGAGAACAAAACAACCATAAGCATACCATTCACCATGTATAAACTAGAAAACATCATAACACCATGAAATCTGATTCAAAGCTTCATATATTAATTCAAGTTCCTGTACATGGGTCTTCCTCTACAACTCTCTGCTACAGCTCTATGCTAATGTTCTAATGAATATAATAATACAAAGACGAGGGTGTCTATATCCGTTTTCCCTCCTGCTCTTCTAAACTGTCTAATCTATAATTCAAATCTACCTACTTTCATTAACTAGGCTTAAATGCCTTTTACACTGACAGATGAGAGAAAATCGCTCATGATCTGTTTACAACAGCTAGATATAAATGCAAGTACACTTCTAGCTACTACATTAATATCCGCTTCTAAATCTTTTCAAAAACATTTCAAAACGTGTAAAATGTGTGTTGCGCTACGCCCAACTCGCTACTTACAATGCTCCTGCATCACATGTTGCCCAAACTTTAGTCACGTGCACGTCCTCGTGCAGGTTGTCGCTTTCATAGATCTGGGTTGGAACCTTGATACTGGGCGTGAAGTTCTGCTATGTCATATGCCTCAGCCATATCTGTCCCTGGAAACTTATATTCCCTAGTCAATATTATATCCTTCCACCATTCTCTCTGGACCTCATAATCAGGTTGATATTGATCAAGTGGCATCCAGATGATGGGGAACGAAAATCTCAAACCTAGCCATCGAACCCCACAAAATCTCATACATGCTATATACCTGGATATTATTTTCATGGTTGTTACTCTGGGAGCATTGAAATTTTGAGTAGTTACCGATACTATGGGAGTATCGATAGTTTGGGTAGATACCAAAATAGTCTCCTTGACATTTCTCCTCACTTCATCCTTGGCAATTCTTTTGTATCTTCATGCTCATTTCTTTAGGCGGAGCACCTTCTTATTTATCTTGGCATTCTTAATCCTGAATTGCAGACTTTCTTTAAAGGTTGTCCTATAACATTCCTAAATAGGGGTTCTTCTCCTTGCACAAAATTCGACAAATTCCTGTTTGACACAAATTTCTTCAACCCATCCCCTAGGAGGAACCTCATTCTGAACTTCATTTCCTGCAACCTCTATGTCTGGCTCTTGTTTAACTCGCACTTCTCCTAGAGTAGAAGCACCCAACTCTGGTTTACGGTTTTCAGGAGCACCATGCTCTGATGTTGGTTCTTGTGTAACAAAGTAAGTCATTTCTTGCTCACAAACTGGAGTAGCTATTGTGTCTTCAAAAATAGGGTTTTCAGGAATGGATTTTTCTAATGCTGGTTCTTATGTTATAGCATCAATCATTACCTACTCACCGATGGGAGGAGAAGCCGCACCATCTTCACAAATAGGAAATTCAGAAATTTATGGCATTGGTTCTTGTGTAACAATATCAGTTACCTCTTGTTCATAGATTGGAGGAGTAGCATCATTCCTCTACTTCTCATCAGACGAAGGGGTATCAGTATCCATCTCATGATCATATATGGGCATAATAACATTGTCTCTTTCTTGTTCATCTATTGAGGGAGTAGAATCATCTCTTTCTTTTTCAGGAAAAGAGTTTGGAGGAATAGAACCCTCTGCTTCCTCTTCTTCTGAATCCAGGTTAATGACCTGCCTCATTCCCCCAACTTCTCTAACTTCCACTGATGGTTCCATGTTTCCTCATCTTCATCCAAGGCTAATTCCTGTGTATCAACACCCTTTCTTTTTCCTTCTGCAATAGTTTTGGCATCATCTACTAACTTTCTCATCCCTTCTCTCTCTACTAGGGTTTCTGCTACTTCTTGGATAAGTTCTACCAATTCCTCTTCCGAGAGTCTTATGAATTGTGGCCAACTCACAGGTATTTTCTCTAGTGCATGCACAACTAGTAGCTTAACAAGGCCATGATTTGTGAGGGTTTTGAGTGGTTGGTGTGAATGTTGAGTTGCTCGTGCCATCCACTGAACGTTATTACACAAAAAATAGAGCAAGTTTATGCATTGTTCGAAACGTAGAGATGTGAGCAATCTGAGATGATATTTGTAAATGGTAGAGGGGCGGCCTTCAAATTTCACATACCTTATGACAAATAGTGCTACCTCGGCCCATGGAGGTGGAAGAGAAGTCTGTTCGTATCTTTTTCTATTCATATTTACTTCTTCTCCTTCACGTAGAAACAACTTTGGAAATTCTGGGAGTGGTGTTTTCCAGACAAACCATCGCTGACCGGATATTAGAAACCCACTATATGCTGCAATGGTTTCCTTCGTGACTCTTATTTTTAATCCGCGGACCGTGCAGAAGTGGCCATCCAAAATTTGGGCAAATTCTCCTGTAATGTCTACATTGACTCCCTGTAGCCTCTTGAAATACACGTCCCAACCTGTTTTCTAGAAAAATTGCTAAAATTCTGGATTTCAACGGACCTATGTAGTATTTGATGGCTCATACCTTGCTTCTCCACCACCCATTATGTTCCATCGATTTTTCCTACTCAAGGACTACCGGTGACCAATTCAGGAGAAATGACAGGCAAAACAGTTTAGCAGAAAATTTGTTGTGGAAAGAGTCATGGATTTTTATTTTATTTTTGAATTAAATGATGTAGTAGGTAAGTAATCACAATGATATGAAAACGAATTTAATATCTTGGTGGATGATTAACAGTTTGGCAGGTGTTTCCAATCCCTATGCGTACAACAACGTCGAATTTTTTTAAGTAATGATTGTGAAATCGTGTGATTAAAGAGGCTAATGATGACTCTTTGGGAAAAGACATAAAATCTCCCCCAAAATTAAAGTTAAGACTATCCTTGGGCGTGAATTCCTATGCCATGTGTAGTATTACCTAAATCTGTTAAATTTGGTTGAGGACATACCTGGTGACTCACCTATTATGGAGAAGCATCATCAGAGGAATAACGTCGTCTACAGTCGCAGAATATGACAACGTCAATTCGAGCGGTGACATCGAAAGTGGTGGCAACTAAAATATTAGTATCCATGTTGAAGGGAGCGTAGACGAGTAATTGCAACCATAGTAGAAGCAGTAGGAGTAGAAGAAACCAGAGAGTAGTGGTGAGTGGAGTAGCGACAACCAAAGAGTAGCAGTGACTATATTGGCGACACCTCGGAGTAGCGGAAAATGGTACAACATAAATTTTAAAGTAACGACACCTGGAGTAGCAGTGACTAGATTAGTGGCAATCAGAGTAGTGGCAACAATAGTAATGACATCTCGTACAATGACGATTTTGAAGTAGTGGCACACGGAGTAGCGACAATCGAAGTAGCGACAACTGCAGTAACAACATCTCGTACGACGACAATTTTGAAGTAAAGTCACCCAAAGTAGCAACAACTGGAGTAGAGGCAATAGGAGTAGCGCCAGCTGCAGTAAAAAAATCTTCTACTACAGTGATTTTGAATTAACAACACACAGAGTAGCAACAACTGCAGTAACAACATCTTGTACGACGACAATTTTGAAGTAACGACACCCAAAGTAGTGACAACTGGAGTAGAGGCAATAGGAGTAGCACCAGTTGTAGTAACAACATCTCGTACAACAACGATTTTGAATTAACAACACCCAGAGTATCGACAACTAGAGTAGCGATAGCTGTAGTAACAACATCTCGTACAATGATGATTTTGAAGTAACGAAACCAGAGTACCAAATTAGGTCCACTTGTCGATCTAGTGGTACTTGATGAACCAATCAAACATTTTCCCCATTGTCAAATTGGTGAGATGGAATTTTATCTCGATTGTGTGAATATTTATGCTTACTTTGAGTTCATTGACATAGTAGATGACAAATATCCATACCTAGTATTGTAATGGATTGATTGGGAATTTGATAATGATGTCATTTATTAAGAAGGGTTATTGGATGGCATATCCATTGGATCTAATGTAGGAAAATACATTTGTTAAATAGATAGAAGAAGTCTTGGATGACTAGGAGAGTTGGAAGACTACATTAATCTCACCATAAGATAGTTGGAAGACTACATTAATACAACTGCTACTGGAAAGTTGAGTTAGAGAATCCATTAGCCCATACAACTTGATAAGAGTTGTCCATGAGATGAATTTCCATCACCAAGACCTACATGAATCATAAGAGACAAATTCTTTATATGAGTAAATAATATATAAGAAAATAAACATGCATTTAGTTATGTAAAATACTCTATAAAAAACTTAAGTGGTCACATACGTTAATGAGCTTCTCTTTTTTTCGAGAATAGGTTATTCTCTAATGAGCAGGGCCAACCACGTGAAGGTGTAAGCTCATATGGCCCCTCCGCCCCTCACATCGCTCTCAATTCCCCATACCCAACAAATGATTTTTTTTATATAGAAAACATATAGACATTCAGGCATAACTAGGATAGTCATTAAAACATATGAACATATAAATATTGAAGCATATGAACATATAAACATCGATAAACATCCTAATACAATTCATGAATTTATACTTCTAATTTTTCTTCGATTTATGTTTTTTTACATTCATAAAATGTACAATTGGGGTATCCTAATCATCCAAGGACATTGTATTTCATGTGCCATGTCCTTCTATTGTTTGTGTTTCCATGCATTCATGCACCATACTTATGGTACGTCGCTGAGAAGGGCGTTGAGGCATCTGTTAAGGGTCGTGAACTGAAACAACAAAAATGATCATATCGATATGTTGAAATATAATTGAAATAACTAATTCATTATTTTGATTAACATTAAACTATTGTTATTTACCTGTCTGTGTAGTTGTGACAGTTGGTGCATTAATTTCTTGTCCACTTGGTTCCTCTTGCAATTCACCCTCCTGAGATACATGATCTTCAATTTTGAGAAAATAATATATAAGTATACATCAAGAAATAAATATCTACAATCACAGTAAATATTTCTAACTCTGAAGTATACATACCAGAATGGGTACTCTGCTCTCCACTATCATTGGACATGTGCACCCTTGTATGATATGGTGTCTGCTGAATACTACTAGATTCACTGTTGTGGTAGCACTATTTCTTGAAAACAAATATAAATACTTAGTTAAGGGTGATATAATAAAATATGAATAGACTTTACAATCACTAGCAACTGTGGTTTCCTTATTCGTTTGAATTACCTGTGTGGCTGGGGAGATATGAGTCTGGCCCAAGATTTTTCTATATTCAATCACATTTTAAAAACCGTGCTTGTAACCAAGATTTCGGTCCTCCTAGTGGAAGCAGTGTCGAAGATATTTAACTGTAATGTATAACACCATTAAAAATACCAATAACAAAAACATATATTTTTTCACTACTATTAAATAAATATTAACCACACTTAATCATTTAAATCTTACAATTTGGGCTTTTAGTTTTCCATAGCCACCCTGGCCTAGTTTATGCTTCCCATGTTTTTCCACTTTGGCCTTGGTTGCTTTGAAGGTGTCTGGTAGCCTACATATGGAATTTTTGAAAAAAATTAGATATCGCAATTGTTACTTAAAACAGAAAAGAAAAACCTAAATGATCATATTTCATTGATAATATGTCATGTGTTGTACCTTTCTTGACCATCTCGTGGATGTCTTCCTTGTTTTTTAAACAAGTTCTCATTTGCATCCTCTATTAGGGACTTCCACTCTTTCTCTGGAACCATGGGAGGGCTCTCATGCTTGAGGTCTAATTGCAATTTATCCCTATACTTGGCCCTGGTATATTTTAAATTCTCACTGACTAACTTTGTAACCACTTTCTTGTTGAAAGTGTTGCTGAACAAGTTTACCATGTGGTATATTAAATCATCTTTCTTTTTTCTATCTTGGCCATTCCACCGTGTGCGAATGGTGGGGCCAAACGTCTCCAATGCTTTGTCATTTAAGTTTCTATAGAAAACATTGTTTCTTGCATAAACGTGTTATCCATTAATTTATAATAATCTCAACAAATGTCCATTTCAATTTCATGAAAAAAATGAATCAATTAATTAACAATTACCTGCAATCTTCTGAATCTTGATTGGAACACATGCGTCATCCACTAGAAAGGTGAAATCTAGTGATCAAGTGATTTTAATTCATTATTCTCCATGCAGAATAGTTTCCTCTCCATCTACAGTACATTCCTCTCCAGATTCATGTGGAGTCCCAGGCTCTGACTCATCATGCTCTGGCATGTTGTGCCGGTCCAAATCATTGTGCTCATCAATGGATTCGAGGGGAACCTTAGTAGGCTCAAAAATCCTGAATTGAACTTTGCTATGTCAATATTTGTTTTGCATTGGACCATCATTGATACCTATAGCAATTGCAGCATCGGCAGGTTCCCAATGCACGAGGTTTAAAAACTCCTGCAAACGAAAAAAATTACTTTATCATATCATATGGAAAATATATAACAAAAAAATGGATATGAAGTTGTCATAGCTGATAAAAATATGTGAAGATGCCACTTACCCCAAAATTAGTTATTGTATTTTGTAGCTCTACAATTCTTTCCCTATCCTCCTGTGTCATGGGTCTTTTTCTAAGCAAACCTAGATATTCTATGTCAGCCTTCTTGAAGGCCTTCATTACAGTTTTCATTGGGTCAATGGAATAAAATATCTCTTCCTCATCAATATCCTCAGTGAGAGCATATAGTTGCATAGTTTCATATAGTTGCATAAGTTGCATATAGTTGCAATATAGTTGGATATAGTTGCATATAGTCACTAAAAAACATGATAAGTTGCATTGTTGCATATAGTTGCCTAGTTGCATATAGTTGCATATAGTTGCATAAGTTGAAGATAGTTGCATAGTTACATATAGTTTCATATAGTTGCAATATAGTTTCTTAAAGTTGCATATAGTTTCATATACTTGCATACGTTGCATTTTTGCATAAATTTTCATATAGTTGCATATAGTTCCATAGTTTCATGTAGTTGCATATTTGCATATAGTTGCATACAAAATTTTCATATAGTTGCATATAGTTGCACACAAAATTGTCATATAGTTGCATATAGTTGCATAAGTTGCAAATAGTTGCATAGTTGCATATAGTTGCATATAGTTGCATAGTTGCATAAGTTGCATAGTTGCATAATTTTCATTTTTGCAATATAGTTGCATAGTTGCATAGCTGCATAAGTGACAGGGTTGTTGTGTTTATAGAGTTTTGAGCTTCAATCTCTTTTCTCCCATGCATTTCCCTCCTTACCATTTGCACAAGCCCGGTTGGATTGTGCTTTTGTGATGAGTAGTTCATTTATGTCATTGTTGTGATCTTGTAACTCAATGGTTTAATTCCCCTTAGGAAAAAAAGAGGCCTTCAGCCTCATGCGCGATGCATTATTTGTGAATATTTCATTCCCAATGTTCCAAAAGCCATACCTATTTCAAGTTTTTGAGTTTTACTGTATGTTTTGTACTATGGCCTCATTTGTTTGTAGTATGGTGGTTGAAGATATGTGGAATAATTGTTTAGTATCTAATTTCCATAGAGTCATGCATAGTGTTAGCCATCAATATATCATGTCATGCCTCGTACCCATTTTGTGTCTTTGCGCATATTGGAGTTCATATTGTATATTGCAATGGCCATGGCCTCTTAGATATGGAAGTTATATTTCGAATCTCCATTGAAGAATTGATCTATTCCTTGATGCCCCTGACCTCATCTAATTATATATTTAATGACCTAACCTCGTGAAAGAAGTGTTGATCATTCGAAGCTGCCATTGTATAAATGTCCCTCACTCTCTTCATTTACCCTTGTTTTATTGGTAGTCCATGATTTGTGTTGTCAAAGTGTATTAAAATACTATGTCACCACAATTTGATCCCTTGCTTCTCAACTTCATGAGTAAACTAGGGTTCCAAAAGCCTTGAGTTGATTGTCTATGTTCAACTAGCACTCAATAGGTTGTTGCGAAAAGAAGAAAAAGGATTTAGGGTGTGTGTTTGAATATCAATATTGCATACCTTTTAAGCCTACTCCAAACACACAACAGTATAAGGGAATAAAGGTACTCACCATTCCATGTGCCCTCGCATGTGCCCTCGACTCAGTGCCCTTCGTGTGCCCTCGCAATGTATCTCCTCTGTGTGCCCTCGACTCAGTTCCCTCTGTGTGCCCTCTCCTCCTTGCACATTGTGCCCTCTATGTGCCCTGCACATTTTTTCCTCTGTGTGCCCTCCTCCCTACATAGTGATCTCCTTGGTCACATGCTCCCCTTGGTCGTGTGCACAGTGATCTCCAAATCGATGATAGCAATGGGTGGGATCCTCCTAACACACTATGACTCCCAACTATGGTTGCGTGAAGCAATGGGTGAGCTCCCAACTATGGTCACGTGAAGCAATGGTCGTGTGCAACAATGGTCACATGTAGCAATGGGCAGGCTCCCAACTTTACTCTCAAAAAGTTTGTTTTTGCAGGAATAATGAGCAATGCACATAGATTTTCATTTCAAGTTTAATAAAGACATGGTTCATAAATCGTTGACTCAGATTCCTTGCAAACATTCTTGCCATTTTTTGGTAACCCTTGGGTTCATGTTGCCTTGTAAATCTTCACAAATGTCATTAAACAATCTATGGATCTATTAAGAGAGGTTTGAGTTCACTAAATAATCCATCAAATATTTGTTTCTTTCATAAGTAATATGGGTGAGAAAGGGTTTTTTGTTTTTTTATAAAGTCTATTTAGTGTTGAAGGATATAATGTTTAATGAAATCCCATTTTCTACAGATAATGGTGAAAGGAGGTGATGCATTGCATCTATATCAAATCTTCACTAAATATAATATCATTCTACTACTCTAAGTTTCAACATTGGATCCATTAAGGATTCATTAATGGCGATTGGCATAATGATAAAGATAAAATTGAAGGAAACAATGAATCTAATTATAATGGGGAATATGTTCATGGAAAGGGTGATGATTGTAGCAATGAAGAAAAATAATCTGTTTTGGTAAAAAAATAAATAATCACAAATAATGTTTCCATTTAAAAAACCTCTTCCATATGTTTTAACATTAGTTTCCATTATATGCTCAAATTATTGTAATTGTTATGTAAAAAAAATTGAATGCACATTATGCACCAGATCGCTCAGAATGCCAATATTATTTTTATCAATGAATTCATCCTAATCATCCTTCTAACAATGGTGAAGATGATTCTAACTTCAGGGGTAAATTCACATTAAAAGGTGATGACTAAGACTAGCGACAACTTTCAATTCAAGGCTAGGAATGACCAGGCCCACATCAAGTGAAGAAATAAAATTAATAAGTTGAACATGTGTTGTCCCATTCCATGTCAACAAAAACGTATCCATTCACTGGGAACACTAAAACCCGACAAATTGATGACTCCACTAAATTAGGGTTTATGGTTTACGAGATGAATTGATGATGGAAGAAAGTGGGTCTGTGACTCAAATTTGAGTCCATAAACCCTCCCATATCATTAAGTCATGTGACTACTATGTCCATGTCAAATTTTAATGCATACAGAAATAGTTTGAAAAAGTTTCAACATTGGCCCCATTCACAGGTCACTGTTGCCTGTGTCTAGTCCTAGTACAATTTTCTTGTAAAATTTTTATAATATATTTGGAGAATGATAATTTTGAAGGTGCTAGGCCTCTTCCTACACACCATGACCACATCACCACTCATTGATAGTCTGTGTATTGATCCCTTTTAGTTTTGGGTTGTTGGTATTTTTAATTGCACGCACCTTTCAATCTAGTGAAAGTTCAATTAATGTCTCTTGTTACTGTAGGGTTATAAAGCCTCATGATCCCAATGCCCATATGCGTCCAACCTTGTGATCTAATGATCGTTGGGTGACAAGTGTCATAATGGGTGATGACTAAGACTAGGGGCAACTTTCAATTCAAGGCTAGGAATGACCAGGCCCATATCAAGTGAAGGAAGAAAATTAAGAAGGTACTTGTGTTGTGCCATTCCATGTCAACAAAAATGAATCCATTCACTGGGAAAAAATCGATGACTCCACTAAATTAGGGTATACAGTTTACATGATGAATTGATGATGGACATTCCTACATCATTGGTATGATTAGGCATAGTCGTTCAGAGCTCCTCTTGGTTTCAAGAATAGATCATTCTATACTAAACAAGTGAAACCACGTGAAGGAAGAAGCTCTAATTATCCCCCCCCACTCCCTCACATCACTCTCAATTTCCCCATATTACCTAATTTGAAATTCTAAAGAACATGTATCATATACTATATTATACAAAATAAAAACATATAAAGATCATATAAAAGATATAAACACATACCTCTTCTTTTCAACAATTAAATATTCGTCATCTTCTTCTTCATCCCTCTCAACATCTGTATCAGTATCTATTTCAGGATCGATATCGGTCGAAGGCTCATTCATATCAACATCATCATCAATGCCATTTTCGCTAATATAGTTATTGATATCATCAATGACATCATCGTCTCCTACATTTGGATGATCAACTTCTTCAACTTCTTTGTCTGACACATAGACTACATGAGACACCAGCTCATGATTTGCATAATCATGATCATCTTCCTTGTTATTATCTTCATCCTCAGCTACATGATTATACTTTACTAGTCTTCCTCTTGGATCATATCTAACAACATATGACCAACCTGCTTTACCAGGTACCTCTGAGTAAAATACTTGCTCACATTGACTTGGAAGAACATAAGGCTCTGTACCTGGTTCAAATTCCCTTGTATTAACCATGGTAAATCCATTATCATGCTCAATAACAGTTCTTTCAGGATCACATTCATGCATCCGTAGCCTATACCATTTAACCTCAAACAAAACTATTTTAAAGGAATTAAAATCACACTCAATTATATCCTCCAAATGTCCATAGTACCTATTCTCATTTTCTTCCTTATTTCTATCACTTCTAGAGGAAATGTTGGTAACCTTAAACACTGCAGTTATCTCACAATTCGAGGTTTTCATCTTATCATCAAACATTTGATTCAAAATTTACGACAATTACACCACATGGCCTTATGATGTCTCAATTGCAACATGAGAAACAAGTAAAAAATACATTTCCAATTAATAAACCTCATATAGGAGTTAGTAAATATATATTTCATAAATTAAACAAACCAAATACATTGAAAAATTGGGAAAAAACTAGGAAAATGTGGGTATAAAATTTTACTTGCTTGTTTATCTTTTAAATGAAAGGCTAAATCAACTTCCCTTGATGTAAGATCGGGAAATTGATCTCTATGATGATGCACTATTTTAATCATCTTACTCACCCCTTCCCATGATAACCTACCAAAGTATTCTTCAATATATTCTATCCAATGCTCCATCCAATCAAGGTTGTTTGCAATGTACAAATGTAAAGCATCCCACTCTCGATAAACTATATGATATCATAATAATTTAATATAATTGATTAGCTAGTGTTAATAAAGGAATAATTTAATAAATGTGTAATATATTAAATCTACATCAACATATAATAATTACCTTTCATAGTCCTCATGTTAACTTTCCCCAATAGGGGCTTCCCTTCAAATTTATTGATGGAGTCAAGATGCCAAATGCGAGGCACATTCCTATTTTCTACTAATTTAGGTAGATATTGACTAATATACACCATGCATTGATATACCATATATCCCTCAACCATAGAACCCTCCAGACGTTCTCTTTGTCTAACAAAAGCCTTCAGTGACTTCAACTGCCTCTCCACCATCCACATCGACCTTGTGTGTACCAGTCCACATAATTCAATCTCCTCAACTTGGTGTATGAGGTAGTGTTCTTGTGCATTGAAAAATGTTGGAGGTAGATATTGTTGCATTTGACACATTAGTTGGGGAATTTCTCTCTTCCAATACCTTATATCTTCTTAATGGATTTATTTTGATGATAGCCACCTACCAATGTTGATGCAATAAAATAATATCAAGGCATACATAAATTTGCAAGTAAAACATAATATGTCAATAAGTTCCACTACAAATCACATAAGAAGTACATTTTCCTTATAAAACAATACTTACCTCATGTATTTTACAAGTACGTAAATAATTTGTTTTATGTTGTTGTCAAAGTCGTCTGGGAGAGATAAAGGTAGAACATACTATAACAAACAACAAATAATTATTATTTTTTTCCAAAAAATGCATAGCTATAAGAAAATATATTATAACCTTCTATTTACCTTAATGAATGTATGCCAGTCATGTGTTTTAACCCCACTAAAATCACCTTTTTTTTGTTATGATATTTTGTATGTTCGACGAAAACGTCGTTGGAAACCTAATTTTTTGAATGACCTCTTTTACAATATTTCTCTATTTCTCCGTCAATAACCAAGGAAGAATAGTATTTTGTTCATGACCATCACCATTAGAATTAATAATAACACTTTTCAATGCGTGATTAGCTTCCTAGATGTCACAACATATCTTTCCAATTCTCTCTTTGTCATTCCTTGCATCTAATATTCACCATAACAATTTTGTTATGTTCTTCCCGATATGCATTGTATCAAACAGATGAACTATTTGTAGGTGCTCGTAGTATGGCAATCTACTGAATTGCATCAGGTAACTTTTCATTCCTCGTGGAAGCCCATTCGTGCCTTAACGACATTCATGAAACATCAATAAATTGAAATTAACACTAATTGATGGGACGAAATGAAATTAATACTAATGAAATTATCCAAAGATTTATATAATATGTCATACATAAATAATTTGCGTACCTTGACGATTTCTAATATATTCCAACTTCCATAGACAAGGTATCATTCTTTGTGGTTTTTTTCCATTTTCTTCTTTATCATTGAATTATTCTTTGTCTGTAGTTTGATAACTATGGTTCTTAGGCAAAAGGTGCCTATACTCATAAAACACTTCATTTCCTAAACTCCTTGAGCAATGAGATTTTATCCTCAGACCACAGACTGGGCATGCAAATTTACCCTTTGTTTGAAGACCTACAAGATATATGAATTAATGTAGCATCAAATTAGAGTTACAATTTAAAATAATGCATGATATTTTCAATAAATATATATAATATTAAATCACAAAATAAAGTAACAATATACCACAAAAATGTGTTAACCTGGGAGCATTATGAATTGTCCATGATAGTATTCCATGGAATTGAAATCGGTTTTTCCCTATTGGTCTAGAGATGTCATACATAGTGATGACAACCCATAACTTCAACAACTGATCGATAAGAGGCTCAATATATACATTCATATCTTTAAACTGGTACCTATCTAATTGGTTCAACATATTGCATGATTAATTATACTTATCTAGATGCCGTTATATATAAAAGAGATAATTACCATGCACGAAACAAAGAAATGAAATATTTTGTCATACTTTAAAGAAAATAAAATATAATTAAATACCGGGAACAATCATTGCCAACATTGTGTGATCTCTCTTGATCAACATCCAAGGAGGAAGGCTATTGTTTATAAAAAAAATAGGCCACACTGAGTATGTAGAACGCAACTCTCCAAATGAATTGACACCATCAGCTGCCAACAAAAGTCTAACATTGCGAGGTTCTTCTTTAAAAATTGGCCATGTTTCTTTGATGTACTTCAATGCAGAACCATCTACATGTATTTGAAGAACATCATATTGAATTTTGTTCTTTGCATGGAAATCCATAAATTGTGCTATACTTTGGCACCTGAACAAGCACTGGAAACGTGGAATTATCGGAATATAACAAATAACTTTGCAAGGAAGCTTCTTTGATTCTTTAGCGGTTCAATATATACTTATTTGACATTGTGGGAATTCATTTTCTAATGCATATTGTCAATAATATATGATATGATCATTAGGACATGCATCAATAGCCTGATAGTCCATTCCATTTTCTTTCATAATCATAGATATTTATCAATATGTGCATGGCAAAATATTTGATGTTGGTAATAGAAATTCACCTAACAATCTACAAAATTCTAAACAATAAGTCAATGTAAACAATATTAATCATCAATATCGCATCCAATATACTAATTATTTATGAATTAGAAAACAATAGAAATATAGGAAAAAATTGAACCTTTTAAGTATTTGTCAACATGCAGCCATAAATAGTTAACAAATTAAATACCTTAGTATCTGTGTGAGGCATGTGTTTGATAAACCATTCAAAACTTTCAGGTTCACCAACAACAATATAGAAGATAGAAGATTTGTTTTTGAGCCTTCCTAAAGAGGTTGATGTGACTTCTTGAGTAGAGGATCAACATCATGACTATCATCCTGGTTTTCCTCATCCATTGGAGAAAATGTGTCTTGGATTAATCTATGTATCTCATGTTCTTGGTTTGAATCACTAACGTTATCTCTATTCATATCATCATTAATAACTTGATTAGCAGCTTGAATATTCTGATCTCGAAGTTCATCACCCTGTAAAGGAGTATTTCTTCTAATACTTGGCAAATAACTCCCTGGAGGTCGACATTTTGGGGGCATCGTCTATATATTTAAAAACAACGTTTCAAATTTAGTGTGTATAGAAAATATAAAAATACCGATAATAAATATTACTAAAATTCATGACATGATGATTATTACAGAGAATACATTAAATATTGAATCCTCTTACCAAGGGACAATATTCACAACCCCCTTCGGAGTGCCCCTTCTCCCTACAATGTCTTCCAACTGTTGTTATTAAAATTCTTTTTCTTTGCAAGCCTCTGCAATCATAGCAAGGTAAATACCATTTTCCATCGCTCCTCGCCTCTAATGTCGCTCTTAACTGAGCAAGCTTCCTATCATTTTTGTTCATAGTGACAAATCCTTCTCCTTACAAGTAATTGTCTTACCTACACCATACCAAACAACAAGTTGTCAAATTTTTATATTTTAGCTACTCCTTTGGGTTAAGATATGTTTATTTAAAGTTACCTACAATCCTCACAATTATTTCTTCTAATACATTTTGACATGCTTTATTTTTATTATCAATTAACTATTAAGATCGATCTACTTCAATTTGTACTTTAGAGTAGTGTGTATTGAATCACCATGGAAAATAATTACACACCATTTAATGAAAGTGGCAAAAATTTATCAAACTTGAATCACTCGACACCATACAATAGCCTCTAAGTTGTTTTGTAGACACAATGCCAATCTTTGAAATTCACCACTAAAAGTAAAATGCCAACCACTGCTCATCCACAATTGGGTTGGGTTGGTTTATTTTATGACGTGTTGATTTGCATATACATACAATGGTCACAATTCTATGCTACTTACGGTGGTCATAGTTTTATTTTCTAAGACACTTTGGCATGTTCTCATTTTTCATTATATGACTAGTAGATTCCATCATATTATCGTAGATTTCGTCATGAATTTTTTATATTTTAGATACTCATTATTAATAGTGTATAAACAAGTTACATCAACTACAAACTAGAGTTAATCACTACATCTAGAATTGTGTGCGATTATAAAAAATTGAGAGAAACAACATCACATATAAGAAAAGGCTATGTGGATTTTATTGAGAAAGTTGAAACAAATAGACTTTATTTATTTTGGAAGAGTATGGTATATAATAATAAGTTCATTTGTTAAATGTTCTTAGTCATAAGACAAGAAATTTAAAGGTGGCTAACCATAAGATAATATGGTTGAAGGTGGTTAGTTAAAAGTGATTGTTATGTGCCTAATCACGACATAGATAACATCTTTATAATAAGATCATATGTGTACACATGTTTACTTTATATAATAACGACATATATACCTAGCATAAGTTTAGGGTTAGTGTTTATGTATCTTATTTTTATAAACATGAGTTTCCTCCCTATCTTATATATACCATAACTTATCATTTATCAATATAACAATCAACTTCAAGATTTTATTCATGGAGATTTCTTTGTTCATTTAATTGAATTAGTAAGTGCTAGCCAACCATTAGGTGTGCAAGTATCCCAACGATTATTGTGACTGTTATATTATTTTAAATTTATGCAAGTGTGATCCCATTTGGGTACTAGGGATGTAACAAGTGGTATCAAAGCTTGAATCAAGCTTTGTTGGTGTTTTCTTGTTAGTTCTTAAAAATAAAAGAGAGAGGAAAATGACAATCAATTACTATCATTTCACCAATCAGGGTTGAGTTTCAAGAGCAGTTCCATATCTTTATCAATGAAAAGAGAGAGACATTCTAGCTACAATTGAAGGGAAAAGGGTATGTGGATTCCATAAACCTAGAATATTGTGGAATCCAGATACCCTTTTCCATAGAATATACTAACTAGATCCAAAAACCAAAGACATGAAATATGGTACTACACATATAATATATTATCAATGAAGAAACAAGCTACATGAAATTTCGTCATTTGAAAAAAAATTTACAAGTTAAATGAGTACATCAATAAAAAAAACATACTAACCTTGCAAGTTCAAAATTCGAGCTATGTAGATCAAGAATTGGATTTGTTCAACCGGTGGGTGACGGAAAAAATAAATAGCTCGCCATGAATAGTGTCTCAACTATAGCAATTGTGTCACAAAGTCTCTTAAAGTCACGTATATATAGATCAACTAGTCAACTAGCTGTTAATACCGACCAATGAGATCGGAAAATTTTTTGTGGCAATAGCGATGAACTTTCATGGCAATAGTGATGAACTTTTGTGGCAATTGCCACGAAAATCTCGACGAAGTTAAAAAACCTTTTTGTGGCTATATAGATGAACGTTCATGGAAATATCGACGAAAATCCTGCCCTATTTAAAAAAAACATGAAAATAATGGAAACGTGGAAAAATTTCGTCGAATGATCCGCCCATATGTAGTAGTGAGTTATTCTTTAAGGACACTTGCATGCAAGTGATCTGGTTCATTATATGAGTGATTTCTTCGCTTATGGATTCTAATGATGATATTGTGATCTATGATGTTATATTATGTTATTATGTATATACAGGTGCTATTGACTAGTTCCTCCTGAGTGTGCAAGACTTTTGATAGGTTAAGGATGCCGACAACAACGATGGACCACCTTGGACTTCAGATCTAGCTAGGGAGTGGACTGTTTATGGTTTGCATATTTTTATTATTGCATATGTGACATATGATTGATATAATACGATGTTATTTATGGATCGCTGACAGGTTTGTTGATGGATGCAGGCTGACAATAGCTTGCTAATCAGACTCACATTTGGAGTAGAGGGATCATGCATGACAACCAAAGATATTGAGGGAGAGTTGTGGCAGCAGCCCTACCACATCCTACTAGCACTCCCTCTGTGGATCGAACTATAGGTTAACGATTACCTAGTTCGAGAGATCCATGATGTCGTGGGGGCAAACTGTGATAGTTGCTCACGATGATTCTAAGGGGAATGTAATAAGATAGGGTCCTTATTGTTTGGAGGCCCTTCGTCTCCCACTAGGTCACCTAACAGAGTATTGACTCCATGGGTTTGACGTCTAACAAAATTAGTCACAAGGTGAGTGGCACCCTTGGAGCACATAGTGCGTCTTGAAGGGCACATCGCGAAAATAATTCAAGAATGTAAGTGAGTGGAACCCTTGGAGCACATAGTGCGTCTTGAAGGGCACATCGCAATTCTAACTCTGGCAAGTTAATAAACCTTGTACCTATAAAACTATGCCTCCTTAGGACATGGTCGGCCTTTAAATGAATGATAGTATGAGTAAAGTTTAAAAGCTATTTTTTTCCCTTAAAAACCGTTGCCAAGCCTAGTGAATTTAAAACCTAGGTCTAAGTAGAACATCTGAACAAAAAAAAAAAAAACTAAATGGACATGTAACAAGAAGGGGGTAAAGAAAATTCAAACATTAATAATTCAAGTAAAATTTTAAAAGGATTAAATGATTAAAAAGGGTAAATTGTTGTTTAAGTCTAAAATTGCTAATTTTGATCTTAGATAAGTTAGGGAACTTAAAGAAAAGGAGAAACTTAAATAAAAAGGGGAATGCCTAACATAGTAGGGAATCTAGCCTTTGGAACTTTCTATTTGTGAACTCAACTAGGCTTTAGGTAAGGAGTCAGTGATTTAAGAAATGTAAGGGAATAAAGGGACACCAAGGAGTTTTTTTAGGAACGCTTTTAGGTGGGTGAGGGAAATAGGAAAAATTGAATTAATTAATTAATTAACTTCTGGTGCAACTAAGGGATCGAGTGACATGTGTATGAGGGAGGTTTATCCTAATTAAATTTAATAAAAATAATTTAATGAGGGTTTGGGAAACTAATCACTAAGAAAAACCTATAAAAGGGATGGTGGAGGAAGAATATGGGTGAGGACGATTAGGAGTAAGGTGAAATTGAGGATATTTTTCTTTACTGAATTTACTTGTGGGAGTTGGGATGCCCAGCTTGATAGGGAGTGGTAGCTTGACCTTGCGAGGCGAGTAATGAGCTATACATTTATGCGGTGGTGTATGTGGCCACTTTATGGCTCGGGGGGCTAAGGGGGAAGAAGAGTACCCCTAGCATTGGTTGGGAGGTACTGGTGATGTCTCATTGATTAGCAAGCCAGAGAGGAAGGAGGGACACCAGTTGCAAGGATCATGTCCAAGACCTTTGTCACCATTGTGGTTACGGTATTTTTTTTTAAGCTTAATTTACTAAGTTGTATTATATACATGGATGTAACTAGTTACTGGATTGTGTTAAATTAATGATAGGTTGTGAGTTAAAATATGGCAGCATAATGTCTTGAATTTGTAACTAATATGTTGTAGATTCTAGTCATGTAATTTAATTTACTAAGTTGGATCGTATACATGGATGCAACTTGTTGTTGGATTATGTTAAATTAATGTTAAGTTGTGAGTTAAAGGATGGATGAATAATGTCTCGAATTTGTAACTAATTTGTTGTCAATACACCTGCATCACATCATTTAAATTATTTAATGAAGATAATTTTCCATAGTTAGGGTGAATTTCGTGATTTCAAAAACCTCCACAACACAAATTCGTCAATATCCTCCATCCATTTGCAGCAGCTGGTGAAGCATCGTCGAACAGTTGACAAATTTAAAATGAGAATATCAGTAGCTTGATCAAATCAGATTAGGATTAAAATTTATTGTTTTAACAACTCTGTTTTACATTTCAGGTGGTTTGCTTTAAAATTTTATTTTTCCCTCCATGATATTCTTGATTGCACCATCTTTAACTACACAACACAAGAACAAGAAGGTGATGATGATGATCTTATTGTTGATCTACCTAATGATTCTTCTTTGGCTTGCATAAATGCATGTCACTGCTTTTCTCCTCAACACAACCTATTTCCAACAATACCTCTCTTGACCATCTCACACTACTATGTAAATATGGCTATTACATGAATAAACTAGAAGGGAAACAACTTCCCTCAACATAGCGACCACCGTATCCACAAAAGCATCGCTAGCAGCTGTCGTTTAGGCTTGTTAGCAGAACAAACTAGGATCTTAGGCTGGTAGACCAACCACTTCTATTCCGAGGCCAAGAGTACTAGACTAGAAGTGGGCAATGGACATGTGGAGAGTCACCTTACCAGCAATACTGTCCATTTGAAAGGGCCAAAGTGGCCGAGTCAACATGACACACTACATGGTGGAGATGGGAAAGGCCCATAGGATTCATGACCATGGTAAATAACTGCGAGGCCGAGCACTAGTCCACTATGCTCGAGGCATCACGTGCCATCTCCAAATTAAATTTTAGTATTTGTTAGACCCCGATGCTACAGAAAGATCTAATTCTAGTACCGTGCTGAAGGTATTTGGGTAAGGGCTTCGGCAGGATGAATTTTGATTCATCGATGTGGCTTCAGGTACCAACCGGATGGTTGGAGGAAGGGGTATGAATTGTTTCTTTAACATGGGCATAGTGTAATGAAGTTTGGCCTATGTCACGATCTTAACATCTTCTGATGTCATGATCAGTGTGGACTGGTGGGAATCACATGATGCGATACTCAATGGTAAGGTGAGGCGGTGGAGCTGGACCAACGATGAAGGACAAAGAAGTGTAATTGTAGGAACAAAATAGGGAGTATCCTCTATTTTCATTTCTTCCCTATAGCTACAAGAGAGCACGTGAAAGGATGCAATTTATATGCATACATAGCGCTGAATGTCAAGGGTGTGGTGGAAGGAGTAGAAGACCTTCTGGTAGTACAAAAGGTTGCAGACGTGATTTCAAGAAGAGTTACCAGGTGTGCCTCTTGAAGCCAAGATGGAATTTACCATCTTCCTAAAACCTAGAACTGAAATGATGGAAAGAAATCCTTATTATATGTCGACCCCTGAGTTACAGGAGTTGAAAGCACAACTGAAGGAGTTACTCGACCTAGGACTTATACTAATTTCATATGAAAGAAGGATGGGTCACAAGGACTCTTCTCGACTATAAACGAGTATTCCTTAATGACATTTGATATTTCTCAGAGGATGGAAGATCAATATGAACTTTTACGCTTGGTACTACAGTGTTGCGAGAGAACAAATTACGGGAAGAGGTCGCAATGCTATCAAGGATTCATTGCTTAGGGAATGTTATCTTTGATGAAGGTATCGTTGTGGATTCAATGAAGGTAGAGTCTATTATGGAGTGGCATGCGCCAATGAATGTCCCAAAAGTGCGCAGCTTCATGGGTTTAATAGGTCGTCGAGGGTTCTTCTAAGATAGCAAATTCGATTGTGGAGTTATAGAAGAAGAACAAGAAGTTTGTGTGGAACGATAAATGCGCAAAAGCATTTCAAAGGATCAAAGATTTGTTGACGACAAAGCCAATACTAAAAGTCCCTGGTGTGGACGAGGACTTATTGGTATCCACCGACGCATCCAAGGAAGGCTTAGGCATAGTCTTTAGGCAAGATGGTCAAGTGATATCTTATATTTTGAGGAATATAAGGAATCATGAGGAGAAATAAGAAACACATGATTTAGATTCGTTAGCCATCATGTACTCCCTGAGAGTGTAGAGACACTACCTGATTGGACAAAAATTCAAACTAAAAATGGACAATTGTGGTCTACAACACCTTTTTACGCAAAATGACTTGAACACTCGGCAAAGGCATTGGTCATAACTACTTATCGATTATGAATTTTATATTTCCTACTTAAAAGGAACATTGAGCAGAGTGGCAGATGCATTGAGTCGGAGACCACACATATTTTCAGTGATACCTCTTCAAACAAATCTACGTGAAAGGATTCTAGCTAGAATGCGACGCTGACTGGTATAGAGAGGGTAAGGAATTTTTCGGGAAAGACACCGTGTTGGTACCAAAATTGAGGGTTTACTATGGGAAACGACAGACCTTGAAATATAATAGCTGGATTGACTTACCTCCCAACGACAATTGAGAATTTTTTATCTTATGTGAACCTCATAGAGCAGTGTACATGGCTCATCCAAGAGTCATGAAGATAAGGACCAACCTTAAGTCATTACTATTTTGGAAGGGATAAAGGCAGACATCGTCAACTGTGTGCAAAGATGTCTGGAAGGTTGGTAGGCAAAGGTTGAACGTAGACATCCGAAAGGATTTATACAACCACACGTTTTTTTGAAATTGACATGGGAGGTAATTTTGACGAACTTAACTATTCAAATACTGCTGATAGCAAGGAGGAATGGCTCGATTATCATGATAGTTGACACTTTGATGAAGAGTTCACATTTTGTCCCTCTGCATATGCATCAGGCTCCAAATATTGCTAGAGTTTATATCAACAATATTTTGAGACTCACATGTGTACCAAAGGAATCGTATCCGATAAGGGATTCGATGTTTGAAAGACAATTTGGACAAGTTCCAAAGAGGCCTTGGGAACACCGTTGAACTTTAGTACAACGTGTTCTTGAGATAGACGGGATGATCAAAGGAACGAACTAATTTTGGAAGGTTGTGTTGCATATGTGTGTGTTGGACCAAATGTTGGGAATAGTTATGGTTGTTGGCCGATTTTGCATGCAACAACAGCTATCAAAGAACCATTAAGATGGCACCATTTGAGTTTCTTAATGGGCGACCATGTCAGGCGCCTTTCATTTGGGATCGAATCGAAGATGGGGTCCTAGTAGGACCAGAAGAGATCAAATAATTTAAAGAACATCTACAAATAATACCAAAGGGGATGGAGGAAGCGCAGGACCAACATAAGGGTTTGTCGATGCGCAACGCGTCGACCATAATTATGAAGGGCCTAATGGCTAGTCGTGACCCATTCTCTGAGGCATTGTGCGATGTTTATATTGTATCCATGGCAACTTTAGGTTAGTGATCCTACGCATGTGATTGACTTGAGTTATTGGCGGATGTTGGGCAAGGGTGCGCTCATGGTGGAGCCAATCCGATTTCTCGACCATTACATTCGATAGCTATGATGTCATACTTTCAATTGGGTCCAGGTATAGTAGGAAAATTTTAGTCCATACTCAGCTACCTGGGAGGACGCATATGATATGCGTCAACAATTTCCATTTTGGATTGATGGCTAGACATTTAGATATTGTTAAATACTTTATTTCTACATTTGTATATTGTGAAACTTTCAGACAAAGTTTAAAACAGGAGGGGGTGTATGTAACATCCTTCTCTTGTGCACACTTATGATGTGACTTATTCTTTAAGGACACTTGTGTGCAAGTGATCTGGTTTATTATATGAGTGATTTCTTCGCTTATGGATTCTGATGATGATATTGTGATCTATGATGTTATGTTATGTTATTATGTATATACAAGTGTTATTGACTGGTTTCTCCTAAGTGTGCAAGACTCTTGATAGGTTGAGGATGTCTAAGGCATCGATGGACCTCCTTGGACTCTGGATCGAGTCATGGAGTAGATTGTTTATGGTTTGCATATTTTTGTTATTGCATATGTGACATATGACTGATATAATATGATGTTGTTTATCGATCGCTGATAGGTTTTTTGATCGATGCAGGCTGACGATATCTTGATAATCAGATTCACATTCAGAGTAGAGGGTTCATGCACAACAACCAAACATATTGAGGGATAGGTATGGTAGCAGCCTTTCCACAACTTGCTCGCACTCTCGTTGTGGCTCGAACTATAGTTTAACAATTACCTAGTTCGAGAGATCCACAATTCCATGAGGGCAGACTGTGATAGTGGCTCACGATGATTCTAAGTAGTGTCAAATAAGGAAGGGTTCGTATTCCTCAGAGGCCCTTATTCTCCCACAAGGTCACCTAATGGAGTGTTGACTCCCGGGGTTTGACGTCTGCCAAAATTAGTCAAAAGGTGAGTGGAGCCCTTGGAGCACGTAGTGCGTCTTGAAGGGCACGTCACGCAAATAAAACATGAATGTAAGAGAGTGGAACCCTTGGATCATGTAGTGCGTATTGAAGTCCATGTCATGATTCTAACTCTAGCAATTTAATAAACCTAGTAGCTAGAAAACTATGCCTCCTTAGGACCTTGTCGGCCTTTAAATGAATGATGGTATGAGTAAAGTTTAATAACTATTTTTTTTCCTTAAAAATTGTTGCCAAGCCCAGTGAATTTAAAACCTAGGTCTAAGTAGAACATGTGAACAAAAAAAACACTAAATGGACATGTAACAAGAAGGGGGTAAAGAAAATTCAAACATTAATAACTAAATTAAAATTTTAATGAAGGATCAAATTATTAAAAAGGGTAAATTTTTTTTTATGTCTAAACATGCTAATTTTTATCTTAGATAAAAAGGGTAAGTTAAACAAAAGGGGAAACTTAAATAAAAAGGGGAACGTCTAACTTAGTAGGGAATCTAGCCTTTGGAACTTTCTATTTGTGAAGTCAACTAGGCTTTAAGTAAGGAGTCGGTCATTTAAGAAATGTAAGGGAATAAAGAGACACCTAAGAGCGTTTTTAGGAACGCTTTTAGATGGGTGAGGGAAATAGGAAAAAATTAATTAATTAATTAATTAATTTTCGGTGCAACTAAGGGATCAGGTTACATCTATACAGGGGAGGTTTTGTTAATTAATTGGGTTGGTTTTCATTTATTTCAACCCTTGAAGAAATTCTGGTAGCGAATTTTAGTAGCACAAAGGTTTGGGTAATGGAGCCAGGTTTTTTTGATGTATAATGGTATGAGTTTTGATATATTTGCAGGTAAGACTATTCTAGATGGGTAGTACATGTCATGCCATTTTTGGTGGCATGTGGAACGTCGCATAAATCCTTATGGTTTGAGAGTTATGGCCTTACGAAGTTGAAGGACCCTCATATGATTGGCTTGAAACCCCAAAAGGTCAAAGAAGTCAAAGTGTTTGCAAAGAAGAAATTATTTAAATAATAAAGTGAAGTGACAAAGTAAAAGAGGATTATTTAAATAATAAAGTGAAGTGACAAAGTCAAAGAGGATTATTTAAATAACAAAGTGAAGTGAAAAAATCAAACATGATTATTTAAATAATAAAGTGAAGTGAAAAAGTCAAGGATGATTATTTAAATAATAAAGTAAATGGAGAACTTTCTAATTATGGAAAGTGGTTATAAGAAGGTTAACCCTAAAATGAGAAAAATGGGTTAAATGGTCAAGTGGCTATTGGATACATGGACAAGTGGAAAAATGGGCAAAGTTGGACATAGGTGACTGTGTGGACAAAGTGGCCTAGAAGATGCTTCTAAGGAAGCTACTTGGAGAGTATAAATAAGAGGCAAGTCTCTCTCATTTTAATTACACTTGAGCATATTGAATATCTATAGGTGACAAGGTAATCAAAGGATATATAAGACGAATTTCAGAGGGAAGGTGAAGTAAAGAAGGTCGAAATTCAAGGGAGGATAATTTCTTTTGATGATGCTTTCTAAGGTATGTTATTTACCGGTCATCTCACCATTTTTGCAATAACATTTTTTCTAGAATGATTCAGACTGTGAAATTGAGAGGTCATTGATAAAACATATCCAAGTAGTTGTGGTATGAATTTCATCTTGTGGGTGGTTGTATTTTTGGAGTTACACTCCGTGGAAAATAGGGTTTGTGGCTAGTCTTGAAACTAGTCTAAAACAAGTGTTTTGGGTAAAAACACCATAAATTCTTCATAACAGATCCAAATTCAGTAATACCAAATGTGTTGGTTATAATACATTATGTAGTATTCTGTGTAATATTTTTAGATCCATACAACAAATATTCTGTGCGGGGAATGCACTACAACTTCACTCTCTAGGATAAGCTAGAATGCAACAAGGTATGTCATTTTTTCTATAAATCCTTTTTCGAGAGGTTCCAAGTAGTGACATCTAGAGGAATTGTATAAAACACACTAAAGAACATTGCATACTATTTTTAGATATTTATTCATTACAGGTACATAGTTATGATTATTTCAAGTTAGGGTTGTTGACTAATCCAAAACTAGTCATCTGAGACTAAAGTAAAGTTTGATGAAAATGCTAGTCTCTTGTTGTTAAAGTTAAAGAAGTTTGCAGGTTGAGGTACAGATTGGTGCATGTTTGATGCACTTGTTTATGGTACAGTTTGATTACAGGTTGTTTGGTCCAGGTTGGTGCATGGTTGATGCATTTTTTTATGGTACAGGTTTATTACAGGTTGAGGTACAGGTTGATGCATGGTTGATACATGGTTCAGGTTATTGGTACAAATTGTTTGGTGTAAGTTTATTGGTATAGGTTTACAACAGTGTATATCACAGTGATATTGTGACAGTGGTTCCATCATTCTACTTATATTTCAAGGCAGTTGGACGGGGCAATGACAGGTGGTTGTAGCCACCTTCCGGCTGTAGACGAAGAATATAGGGGGTTGTATCCTCCTTTTGGTTGTAGCCAGAGAATTGGGGAGTTGGAGCTTTCCTCAGGTTGTAGTCTCAGAAGCCATGGGGTTGGAGCCTCTTTCCAGTTGCAGCTGGAAAACAAAGGAAGTTGGTGCTTCCAATGAACGTAATTCTTCAAGACATATAAGAAAAAGCATTATGTGGTTTTCTCCCGCTTTGGGTTTCCACTTAAAAACACTGGTCTAATGTGTATGTGTATGATTGTTCATTTGTTCATTTTTTTTTTACTCTGCAAATATTGGATGATAATGCTACATTGATATAACACTTGTATTATATGGTTAAAAAGGATTAGATTGCTCTATCACTGATTCACCCTGTCTCTCAGTAATCCAACAGGTTTATCCTAATTAAATTTAATAAAAAGAATCTAATGAGGGTTTGGGAAACTAATGACTAAGAAAACTCTATAAAAGGGATGGCGGAGGAAGAGCATGGACCATGACGGTTAGGAGTAAAGTTATGCTGCCGATATTTTTCTTGATTGAGTTTACTTGTGGGAGTTGGGATGCCCAGCTTGATAGGGAATGGTAGCTTGACCTTGCGGGGTGAGTTGGGAGAAAGAATTTTCTGCGATGGTGTGTGTGGCCCCTTTGTGGCTCGGGGGATATGGGGGAATAAGAGTACCCCTAGCATTGGCTGGAGGTACTGATGAAGTCTCATCGATTAGCAAGCGAGAGAGGAAGGAGGGATGCTAGTCGCGGGGATCATCTCCAAGTCCGTCGCCTCCATTGCAGTTATGGTATTTTTCTTTAAGTTTAATTTACTAAGCTGGATTATATACATGGATGTAACTAGTTACTGGATTGTGTTAAATTAATGATAAGTTGCGAGTTAAAGGATGGCTGAATAATATCGCAAATTTGTAACTAATCTGTTGTAGATTCTAGGGATGTAATTTAATTTATTAAGTTGGATCATATACAGGGATGTAACTTGTTGTTGGATTGTGTGAAATTAATGATAAGTTGCGAGTTAAAGGATGGTTTCATAATGTCTTCAATTTGTAATTAATCTGCTGTAGATTCTAGGAATGTAATTTAATTTACCAAGTTGGATCATATACATGGATGTAACTTGTTGCTGGATTGTGTTAAATTAATGTTAAGTTGGGAGTTACAGAATGGTTGAATAATGTCTCAAATTTGTAACTAATCTGTTGTGGATGCACCTGCGTCACATATTTAAACTATCTAATGAAGAGAATTTTCCATAGTTAGGGTGGATTTACTTATTTAAAAAAAACCTCCACAACACGAATTCGTCAATATCGGCCAGTCATTTGCAGCAGCATGTGAAGCATAGCCGAGCAATTGACAAATTGAAAATGATAAGATCAGTAGCTTGATTAGATCAGATTAGGATTATTAAAATATACTGTTGTAACAACTCCGTTTTACATTTCAGGAGATTTACTTTAAAATTTTATTTTTCCCTCCATGATATGCTTGATCTCACCATCTTTAACTACACAACACAAAAGCAAGAAGGCGATGATGATGATGCTATCGTTGATCTTCCCAATGATTCTTCTTTGGCCTGCAGAAATGCATGTCACCGATTTTATCCTAAACATAGCCTATTTCCAACGGTACCTCTCTTTACCATCTCACACTGCTCTGTAAACATGATCATTACATGAATAAACTAGTAGGGCAACAACTTCCCTCAACACGAGGATTTGGAAAAAGAACACCCATACCGAGGCTTCGCTTTTTCTTCAACCTACTTTAATTATGGCTGTATTGTGAATAACAACATGTTCATCAACTTGATTGTTTTTTTTATTTATACGACAGTGAAACTATCTCTCATTAATACCGAAATCGACCCTAGGTCCAGGGTTACCAACTCTCGCAAGAAGTTCATGCCTGCCCTTCTGTCATTGGATTGGGGTCTCGATTGTTGTGCTCTGGGTACTTCAATTCGGGTTATAGTTCTTTCCCACATCATTGAAAGGGGTTTTATGGGAGACAACTCTTGAGCAATATGCTTCAGCTTGTATCCCAAATGAAAGAGTTGGCGGACGCTCGCAGAGTTATCGACGAAATGCTAGAACGGGTGTGCGTTAGTATTGGAAATTAAAGTTGGTGAATCCCCCTCCATTAAATCCGAAGGGGCACACGCGTTGCTGAGTTTTAGCGGAATTTAGCCACAGGAATTTTTACCTTGCACAATTTCAGTGGTGAGTTAACCAGTCGCCCAGAACCTTGACCATTGAGTCTGTATGCACCAACATTTCCAGCAAATGCCCTCTTAACTTTTACTTCCTACGCTTTTGGTGGAGAGTCCAGCTCTGCGACCTCCTCTATGCACATCTTTTGGCCAGCGAGCTCGGTGATGCACTTGACATGCCCAGGGGTCGTGGCGTCCACCCTCTCGGCAATCCAGTTAACTGGATTGCGTTCACTTAGATTCCTCTGCCTGTCATTTGATTTAAATTGTTGTTTCCTTAATAAAGTCACTGGAGTCATCTCCTTAATTCTTTGTCCCTTCACCATTAATGACCGCAATCAATTCTCCATCATTCCTTCTTATGTACTGTTTGATCGTAGATAATTATGGTGTAGATTTGATAATTGATATCTGATAATCATATTGGTAATTGCTAATTGTAATGCTAATTATTATTATGGTGTAGATTTGATAATTGATATCTGATAATCATATTTACACCTAAAGGCATATCCCTATTGGAGATAGGAACAATTACTCATTTTTTAATCTAAAATTTTAATCTGATGGCTAACAATTGAAGATGCTGGCATATTTTTAGTGGTCCTCTCAAATCAATGAATGAAATTTAATATTGATAAATTCCTTGCATTTATAAATGCTTATGTTTACTTGTTTACTTTTTCACATTTACTCAATATGATTAATAATTTACTGCTCTAACTAGTGATTGCCAAGTTTACCTAATTAACCAGGATTAATATATATAGAATAAATCATTCTATATAACATTCAATATAGATTAACAAGTGTCATATTGTTGCACTTACTTATTTTATTTTGGGGATATATTTATGAATTTGAATAGGAATATATTTATGAATATGAAGTGGCCGACTCTTGAAGTCATATTATAACCACTCTTGAATCTGAAACGGTCTATCGGCGTTTATCAACCACAACTCAAGTGGCTGTGCTAGTGGTAATTGCTAATTGTAATGCTAATTACTTTTGTGGTGTAGATCGATAATTGATATCTGATAATCATTTTGGCAATTGCTAATTGTAATGCTAATTATTTTTATCGTGTAGATCGATAATTGATATCTGATAATTATATTGGTAATCGCTAATTGTAATTTTAATTATATTTATTGTGTAGATCGATAATTGATATCTGATAATTATATTGGTAATCGCTAATTGTAATGCTAATTATATTTATGGTGTAGATTGATATTTGATAATTGAATTGATAATTGCTAATTGTAATTATCCATAAAGTTCTTAACCTCGATTTATACAATGATTTATCAGTTCACCTTTTCCTTTACTAATGTCTCCCATGTAATGATTAATAATCATTATTATATTATGGATGTCAAATTTACATGTTCATCCAAGATGGGTAGATGATTAATTGTGACCTTGTGAGAGGGGATCTAAGGTTGGTTTTTGTTAAGCGTCTTAATTACAGTGCTAAGAGTCTTCCACAACGATAATGACGTAAACTAGAAGTAGAAGGTAATTACCTTCGTGTGCCTTGAATATGGTGGACATGTGTTTCTTGTAATCCTTCTTTCGTCCCCAAAGTGTTAGACCAGACCCTTGTGCCTTAGTTCATTGGACGATTATCTGGCTCCTTGAACGAATGCATTGTACTGACGATTGGTGTCACCTTAATCTCGCGCTTTTGGAACACGAGGGTCACATGGTTGTTTAAGCCTTCTTTATCTCTTGCGCGATGATTAACAATGACGATGAGTGACTTAGTTAATCATTTCCTTGCGCTAATTGAACCTTTATTTCAACTCATGATGTTATACCCTAGACTCCTAGCGTGCAACAAAACCTTGAAGTAAAGATTGATATTAGAGACTTTTGACTACCAGCATGTAAGGAATTGTGATTTGGTGTTTGATATTTAGACCTTAGATTCCTTGTGCAATGAATTACATGATGATACACTTGCGCCTCAACTCTAGGAGAGAAATGATATTAGGTATATGATTAGATATCCTTATTCCACAATTACAGTCATTTACCTTGTATTTCTCTTATGTTGTCGTATGTTGGAATAGAAACCATTTCTTGCGTCAGGGATGTACTAATGGATGAGTCGATTCACACTCCTTACTTGCATCATCAAATGTCTTGACGAATAATGGATTACAATATCTACTTACATTGTTATATTTGTTAACTATATTGTATCCTCAACAGACTAACCGTACACTGCCAGCTGTACTGGACAGTTGTACTTTCTAATTCTGTCTTGCTTGAGCATATATAAGCTCAGCTATTTCCTATTGTAGTTAACCTCTTCAGTTCTGTTCTGTACTTCTTCATACATTTGAATATACTATTCTTTTCTCTCTGCATTTCTCTTTCCTTCACAATTTATCATGGTATCAGAGCTACAGCAGTAAGCCTCTTCACACAGTCGGGAGAGCAACTCGATCCTCACAGCATAGAGCTTGCACGCATCTTGAGAGCACATGACACAGTCTTTTCACAAGGCTTTGAGAGCTGGCCGTAATACTCTTTAAAGATCGCAGTAACAATCTTGCGGAGGAAGCAGAGCGTACAGCGCTCGAAAGATCCTGGACGAAGAGAACGCAGAAGAAGAAACCCTGCACAATTTTCTCAAAGAATCGTCAAAAATTGACGCAGAAGAGCTGCAGAACGAAAGAAGTTTAAAGAAATTGAAGATTTCGCTTCAATTCGTTAAAGATTCAAGAAGAAGGCTGAATCGTTTAAAGATTTTTGAAAATAGCTCAAATCTGTCAAAGATTGTAGCAGATCACGAAGAAATCGTGAATTTCTTTCAAATCTTTGAAAGATTCACGAATCTTTCTTTCACAAGTGTAAAGAACGCATCTCAGGTGCGAAGAACAGCCATTGAAGCCGTGACATTCGTCCTGCGAACGGTCCCGAGGCGGGAAACCAGTCCAGAAGGGATCAGGAGAGCGCGGAAAGGGCAAAAACATTTCAGCCGTCTGATCTTGTGCAAAGGCCCGACGACCGTTAGATTAGGGAGAAAGTGCTCGAGGTTTAACCCTCTAGAGCTCACAGTCGGATTTTTTCCTTGTGAAATCCCGACATCATCTTGACCATTCGATCAAGAGACACGTGGTGAGATCCTATTCCATCGCAAAATTGGGAATCGGGAGTTGGACGAGCAAAAGACTCTGCTCTCCAAAAACCCCGATACGCGAAATCGCGAAATCTCGAAACGATCACAGTCGTCCATTTCAGAGGACAGGTGGCAGCAGATCAACGCTTCGTCATATCGGCATTTCGGAGTTCGGGGTTTCCTAAGTCCATTGCAACGGGACCTCGCAACTCGCGAAATCGCGATACGCGATATCCCGATCAGATCTCAGCCGTTCATATCCCCTGGACACGTGGCGCACATCGAAGCACCTGTCGGCATTTCGGAGTTCGGGGTTTCAAGTTGTCAAAACAACTTGACATCGCAACTCGCGAAATCGCGATACGCGAAATCCCGATAAGATCTCAGCCGTCCA
>JASDQU010103331.1:115347-138953 GCA_032191745.1 Picea mariana | reverse complement strand
ATGAAGCATTATTACTATTATAATATTCACCTTTAACTTTTCCACTTTATACATTATGTTATGTAATCCACTTGCAATCTTATGCCATCTTCTCAAATTTCCCTGGATGACATGGAAATGTGTTTAAGCCTATTGAGGAGTGCCACATTGAATCCATTAATTGGAGACACATGGTTATATATTAATGGTTGGATGAAATTTAATCCAAGGGCTAGATTTGGCCACGAATTTTGATCAATGGTGGCTGAGTCACGATTTTGCAGAGGCCATAACTTGAGCTACGAGTCTGAGAATCACACATCATTTATACCGTTGGAAAGGTATTTCGACGTAGAATATGATGGTAGAAGTTTAAAAGGATGAAGGTTTCTACATTTTCCACAGAAATTAAAATATCAGTCAATCGCATTTGTAATAGGAATGTGTGACAACTCGACTTCACGAGCTCATATCTTGAGATCCAGGCGATGGATTTGGATAAATTTTATATCATTGGAAAGATAAGACAATGAAAATCAAATAAGAAGTGGTTTACATGATTAAAAATTTGGTTTTAAAATCCATAAAATTCAATTACATTCATCCTATTTTTATGGGAAATAACTAAATTGTGAAAATAAAAGTTTATTTAAAAACTTTTATTAAAAAAGGAAAGAAACAATTGAGACAGTTCCTGTAACCGTCAAACAACACAATAAAAAAGGAAAACAAACCAACAAATAAAGAGAGGATATAAAATCATAGTAAGTTCATACTGATCACATATTGTTGTCTTTATCAAGCTCTTCATCTAGTTACTCCACCTCTTTAAATAGAAAGGCTTAACCTAAGACTGATATTTTTCTTTTTCTTCTTTCTAGGTCTGGTTCCCTTCCACTACCCACTTTCTTCTTTCTATGAACTTAATTTTTATAAATATTTTATTTATAGTCCATAGGATCCCCAATCCCAGTCATTATGAAAAACACATTTTAATTTCAAAGAATATGTATTGAACTACATATTTTTTAGAAATTGCAAGAGAGCTATTTTGGGAACAATCTCGACTGTACTTTGTAACCCAGTTTTTTTTTAATATAAAGTATTTGATGTTGATCTATCATTATCTCCATTTGATCTACCCATGTATTATTCTATCAAAGTTCTCTTATGCATGCACATAATTTTCTTTTAGTTTTTTTTTTATGTGATCATAAATCTTTAGCCCTACTATGATGGATGTTAGGAATTATGTTTATTTTATTTAAATGCATGGATGTGGGTGTATTTCCTGGTCCACTCTTAGAAACTTTCTTTTACAAGAAAAGTAAAAATATTTTTTGTTTTCTATTATATCAATTTTATTTTGACAGACTTCTTTAAAAGTCTCACATTTTGTTAATTTGAGAGAGAGGAGTACCACCTCTATAAAAACGAAGGATGATTCACATCCTCGTGAGGTTTCCATTTTGTTCCTGACATATTCAAGCGTCAACAAGACACTCATAACTTGCACAAATGGAAGGCGTTGTAATTTCAAACATATATTTACCTATATATATATATATATATATATATATATATATATATATATATATATAATTAATATCATAAATTTTGAATGAATACACTGCACTAGAAGAATGGGTTCTCTACAATTGTACATATATTTGAAAGGAAATTCCATCATTAAGGTACTCAACACCTCCACAAATGGAGACATATAAATTATATTATATTGGAAAAATAACATACCACTTTTATAAAAAAAACTCAAATTTCACATATTTATTCACAATTTCTATGAATAAAAGTTGTATATTCAGAAATCTAATTCAATTTCCTACATTTCATATTTTTACACCATATTCAAATCCATTGTAAAAGTACCTTGAATAATCCCTCCAAGTTAATAGATTATTGTTTTTTTATGTTTGCATTGCAACTAATGTGTCATGAGAGACCATCATTATCTTGCACTCACCCGCATAGCTTTGTACATGAGAAGAAGACCAGAAGAAAACTAATGTAATTGACAAACTATAAATTCCAACCTTCACAATTAAATTTTGTGAAGGTTTTTCTTTAATGCAGAGGACAAAATAGAGGTCACTCTTCGGTGTGTCTCATAATTTAGCTCACATAATCAATCCTCTGCCCCTCCCTCAATTCTCTTTATTGAATTACCTCCTCCATAAGCCACTCAAATTTCTCCAAGATAGTGTCCTCTCCATTCATATAGACATAATAATTGGTGTCAATTCGCTTGTAAATTATCTCATTCCTAGACCTCCTCTTCTTCACCTCAAGGGGATTATCGAATAACTCTTTAAGGTTGGGGAGGAATTTTGTATCCCATAATTATTTGTAACTGGGGATCTTACTGTAGGCACCAGGCACAACAACTCCATTTCCTTCTAAGTCCATCATCTTGGCCTCTCCTTTGGCATAATTAGGACCACCAAGATCTACAATCTGAGCTTCCTAATGCTCGTTTTTCTTGATCAACAAGAAAGGAACTCTGGTGGGTGTATTAATTGTAATATCCTATAAATCTCAAGAATGACTTAAGGCCCAAAATGTGTATTTAATAAAATTTTTGAAGAACATTTGAAAAAGTATTGATGGTCCATAAGCTTCACCAACATACCTTATCATTGAATATTAGGCATTTCCTTGGCCTCAACATGCTCCTCCATAAGGTCCTCACTTGTGTATTTTCTAAAAATATCTTCTTTCTTGTTCTCCAAAACCATGTGCTCGATATATTTCTCATATAGAAGGGGCACATGCACAAAAAACTTTCACTATCTCTAGGAATGGTTTCCCTTGTCCTTCTCTCCCATTTCTTTCACCACATCCTTCTCTTCCTAGAACAATAATAGTGTAACAACAATGACCTCCCCACTCTTGATCATCAACCTAACCTTCCTATGGATGGATTCAATCATATGATACTCCATCAATGTTATGCCATGCATATCCTCCTCCACGAGTCACTTGAATATATCCAAGATATCATCCTGATCATCCATGTAGTCATAATAACTAGCATCAATTCACTTGTACATATCATACCTATACCTCCTCTTATTCACCTCAGGGTTACATATATGCCTAATTATACTGTAATGCCCCCATTTCGGGCTGGGCATGCACTACTTCATAGAATAACAATCTCATACTTAATTCTATATCTAGGACATGCATTTAAGCAAACGAAACACATTTAAACTCAAAGTAACCATAAGAATTACTGTTATTATAAATAATCAATGGATTTAACATTAATTCATATGAACATCAGAATACATGATAAATATAAATACACAGACATGCAGAAAAGTAATTAAAGCATCATCTAGTACTTATCTTTGAAACGGTGGTAATTCCACCAACCAGGTGTAGGCCTTCCATGAACCTCCCAGCGTTAGACCACACTTCTCATCAAGCTCAGCAGTGGGTCGCCCCTGAGCTGGGACTAAGCTCCACCCCCAAGGCAAGGAATCCTAGGCTAGGCTGAGGTCACAGGGAAAACATAGTCACAAGGAAGGATTCTCTCCCAGGAACCAACTATGCCCACTGCCCACAGACTCTCCTTCCCCACATGTCTGTTCCACCCCAGAAGTATACACCTTCTCTGTCACCTAGACAGTCCTTTTGCTGCTAACTTCCCTTGCCTTGGGTTTCAGCAACAAACCAAACTGGAAGTCTCCGAGCTCTGTGGAAGCTACAGGGTTCCTTCCAGGAGTTCTTTCCTTCCTCTGCGCACTCTCTCACATGGAGAGATTTGCTCACAATCCCAACTACCTGTTCTTCCAACTTCAACCACCTCTCTCACCTAGAGAGAGTGTTGTACAAATTGGCCAACAAGCCACACATGATTAAACACTGCACGTCCACCACAATCAATGGGAATCCAGACACGAACACCCCAACATAGCTATAGACAGGTGCAACAACATAACCAGGCTTAGCAGAGATAGGAAACTTCCGTTTTCTCAATCTAGAAAAATGGGATAGACTCACACTCTGGATTCTCAGGGATGCATGACAAGATGTCCACACAGCGGTTGATTCAAATTCCATGGTTTAGATTAGAGAAGGGGTGTACCGGCTTTTCAGAACAACCACCGACTTTTTCCCGAAATCAACATAGGCTTTTGGTTCAAGGGATGTACGGTTCAGAAGATGCATGAGGTGTCTTGCAGAGGTTGGACCAGTTCATGCTTAGATGATTGAGTAGAATGGAGGAGGAACCCCCAACACGACTCATCTCAGCCGTTTTATTTGCATGCACCTGAGTTGACACTTGTCACCCATGCAACTACATGCGTTCCTTCAGCATGTGTTCCTTCCATTTGGAAGTTGCTTGTCCTTCCAAAAAGAGCTTAGGATAAAACATATTATTCACATGTCTTTTGGAATAATATTAAAATATTATTCCCAAGGACTTAAGCCCCTAGGCTCAACACTTAGTCCCTTTTCCCACCTTCCAACCCCTAATCCCTTGCCCACTCTGTGGAAGCTTAGTCCCCCATCACTCATTCATCATGGTCGGTCTGCACGTAGTGGTGTTTATATTTTTATTAATGTTCTGCATAGATACATGTACAAAATCAGGCTCTTGGCCTTCAACACTTAGGCTCTCTGGCCTAACAATCACATAAGCCCACCAAATTATATAAACTTGGCTCACCAGCCTATAATTTTTTTTTACAATTCATTTCGTAAACAAGATTTACAACTGGGCTTGGCCTTGGGAACATTACAATCCCCCTCCCCTTATTTCTACACTATCCTCAGTGCAACTTTACACAGCTTCTGCAAGCTTTTAAAAATTTTCAAAAAGATGCGGGTACTTTTCCCGCATAACATCTTCATGCTCCCATGTTGCGTCCTCAAGACCTTACCAGGTCCATTGGACCTTTACAATCTTTATAGCTCAATTCCGAAGCTGTTTTATTTTCCTGTCCAATATGTGCATAGGATGCACTTGCAGGACACCTTCTGGCTCCACCTGAATCACATTCCAGTCGATAACATGATTAGCATCAGGTATATATTTCTTAAGAAATGAAACATGAAACACATTATGTACATTCATAGATGCAGGTAATGCAAGCATGTATGCAACTAGCCCAATCCTTTCCAAGATTTCAAATTTCCCACAAACTCTTGCTGCCAACTTGGTGCAACTTCCTAGTTTCAGGGAAATCGTGTTAGTTTTCACTTTCAAGAAAACATGATCACCCACTTTGAATTTTCAGTGGGTTATGTTCTTATCAACATAACTTTTCTGCCTATCCTGGGAAACTTTCAAATTTTGTTTAATTTTTATCATTTGGTCCTCCATCTCCTTGATTAACTTTGTCCCAACTACTGCTCTGTCAGTTGGATTATCCTATCTCATGGGAGTGTTTCACTTTCTTCCATAAACTTCTTCAAATGGTCTGTCTCATCTTCAACAATGCATGATACCCATTATTGTAGGCGAATTCTATCAAATGCAGGTAGTCTTCCCATCTTGTTGGTTTGTCCATCATGTACATTCTCACCATGTCATCTATTACTCTATTCACCCTCTCTGTTTGTCCATCAGACTTGGGATGATATGTTGTACTAAAATTTAGATTCGTTTCGAATCCTTTGTACTGTCCTTTCAAAAAATTTGAGGTGAATTTTGGGTCCCTATCAAACACAATCATTTTTGGAATTTTGTGCAAGCGTGCCACTTCTTTTAAGAATATGTCAGGAACATTTGTTGCCTTGTGAGTGGTTTTCAGTGGAATAAAATGGGTATCTTTTGTAAGCTTGTCCACCCCAACCATGATCGAATCATGCTTCTTGCTCATTCTGGGCAATCCTGTAATAAAATCCATGGTCACCACTTCCCACTTCCATTCTGGAATGGGTAAAGGCTGTAGCAACCCTGCTGGGTGCCTATGATCAGCCTTAACCTTTTGTCATTCCATACATCTGGCGATGTATTCAACGATCTTCCTCTTCAAACCTGGCCAAAAGTAATAGCTTTTGACTACTTCCACAGTCTTCTGATATCCAAGGTGTCCAACATACGCCACATTATGCATTTCTTTTAGAATCGCAAGTTTCAATTCCTAGACATTGGGTATATACACTATGTCTTTATATAGAAGTAATCCATCAGCTTCCAAGGTGTAACTTTCCCATTTCTGCAGCCTTTCACTCTGTTGTAGCTTTGCTACCAAATCTCTGTACTGCAAATCTACATTTACAGCTCCCAAAATTCTATCCTTAATATCAGTCCTGTACATGCTAATGGTTGTAGCATGTAAGTCATGCACTTTTCTTCTGAGTGCATCAACCACCTTGTTTTCCTTCCCCTTGATATGCTTGATATCAAAGTCGTATTCACATAGAAACTCCAACCACCTACTTTGTCTAGCGTTTAAATTCGGTTGATCAAACAAATATTTCAGACCATTGTGGTCTGTTCTCAATTTGAATCTCCTTCCCATGAGGTAATGTCTCCATTTCCTTAAAGCGTGGACGATTGCTGCCAACTCCAAATCGTGAGTGGAATAATTCTTTTCATGCTCTTTCAACTTCCTGGACTCATAACAGATTACGAATCCATCTTGGTTGAGAACTCCTCCCAACCCTTCCTTACACGCATCTGTGCACACCACGAAATCCATATTTGGATCTGCAATCCTCAATATTGGAGCACTAGTTAAAAACTGCTTCAATCATTGGAAACTCTTCTCACACTCTTCAGTACATTGAAACTTTTTCTCCTTCCTTTGCAAGGAAGTGATAGGGTGAGCTATCCTTGAGAACCCTGTTATAAACCTTTTGTAGTATCCCACTAGACCCATAAAGGATCTAACTTCCACCACATTCCTTGTCACTGACCATTCTCAGATGACCTCAACCTTCTCAGGATCCAGGATGATCCCTTCCTCTGAAATAATGTGCCCCAAGTAATGGATCTACCTTTGATAAAATGAGCATTTGCTCAATTTGACATACAGTTGGTGTTCTCTCAACACTTACAACACGAGTCTCAGGTGTTGTTTATGCTCTTCCTCTAACTTGGAATACACCAAGATGTCATCCAGGAAGACTATGACAAACTTGTCTAAATAACCCTTGAATATACCATTCATCAAGCACATAAAAACAACATGTGCGTTTGACAGTCCAAACATCACCACTATGAACTTGTAATGACCATACCTTGTTCTAAAGGCGGTCTTTCTGATGTCCTCATCCTTTATTCTTACCTGGTGATATCCTGATCTGAGATCTATCTTTGAAAATATTTTCACACCCTTCAACTGATCGAAAAGATCATTGATCCTCGACAGAGAATACTTGTTCTTGACAGTTACCTTGTTCAACTACCGGAAATCAATGCACAACCTCAACATCCCATCCTTCTTCTTCACGAATAGGAATGATACACTCCAAGGTGACACGCTAGGGATAATGTACCCCTTCTTTAGAAGCTCTTCAATCTGTAATTGCAACTCTTTCAGCTCTGGCGTACTCATTCTATATGGAGCTTTCGACACTGGAGCTGCTCCAGGCATCAAATTTATAGAAAAATTGATGTCCCTCTTCGGAGGTAGTCCAAGTACCTCCTGAAATATGTCTTTGAACTTTGTGAGTGCCTCATGGTCTTCAATCCTTGAGAATTTATCTCTGGATGCTTCCTCCACATGGGCTGCAAATAATTGCCATCCTTTTCTATAACACTTCTTCAGTTGCATGGCTGATATTTCTCTAACAACCATAGCTCTAGGAATCCCTTGGACTGTTTTTCGACTCCCCTCCTCATCCAGGCATGTAAACCTCTTGTTATGATAGTCCAGGAGGGCATGGTGTTGGTCCAGCCAGTCCATTCCAATTAAACAATCATAAGAACCTAAAGGTAGAGTATTCAATTCATCCTTCATGCTGAGTCCTTTCATGTCCACAGGATAGGACTTCACCAACTCAGCGAATTTCCTCTTGGTTCCTGTATCCAACTACACTAACCAAGAATTTTCATGTTTTCTTATTGATAAACGAAAACTTTCCACCACTCTAGGATCTGCATAACTATGGTTAGCCCCTGAATCGATTAAAATACTAAATGGTCGGTTGTTAATCATACCTTCCACTTCAATCATGTGAGATTGAAATTCTTCTTGCTTGTTGTCCAAGGCTATGTAGATCCTTGGCATACTTCTGCCCATATCCTCCACTGTTTCATCTTGTTGAACATTGTGTACGGTTCTCACTTTATCATTTCTGTGGGGGCAGTCTTGGTACCTATGGTTTCCTTTACAACCCCAACACTCCATAGGTGGCGGTCTGGGCATTTGTTCATCCACTTCAGCCTTCCCAGGCTCCCTAAAGGATGGTTGTACCTGCGGATTGTTTCTAAAAAAGGGAGGCTTGTTCCCCTTTAGCCTCTGCTCTTTCCTGAACTTTTTCTGATCATCCCAAGCCTTCCAAAAAGTAGGCCTTTCTCTTTGTTGTTCATAAAATCATTTTTCCCTTCTTATTGTTTGCTCCATAGTCTTTGTAAGGTAGCTAGAGAGGTAGTGGAGGGGTCCAGAGGGCCCATAGTGATGATAGTGGAGACCATTCAATGTAAGGTGGACTAGGTCCACTATATTATTAAATAAGGTCCATTATGGTAGTTATATATAATAAATGAGTAATTAGATATAATAAATGTAAGAAGACTTCTTAGAAGGTTCTACTTCTAGAAGATTCCTTCCTTAGAATGTTCTTAGGTGATGGTAGCACTATATAAAGGGGTTCAAGCAATGTAATGGGACATGAAGAGAAGTATTGTATTTTGAATGGTAGCTCAATAAAAGGATGCCCCCTCGAATAGGCAAGTGAACAGGAGAGGATCCCTTCCATAATAGGATCCATTGTATGGTGTTTCCCTACCTCAAGGGTTTGGTAATAATAAAGTGTGGTTTCTTTTATCTTGCTCTGTGGATATATTGTGTATTCAGTATTTTTGGTGATTATATTTGCAGATCTATTCAGGTTCTTAACAAGTGGTATCAGAGCACTTTCCTTGGGCAAACATTGTGGGCAAATATTTTTTATTTTTGCATATTTTTTTTCAGAGAAGAAAAAAGAGGGCTGTGACATTCTCGAAGTTTTAGGTATATTTTTCTGCAAAAATTGAAGAAAAGGGTTGTATATCTGAGTTACTCTAAAAAAAACACCCAATTTTTAAAAAAAATCGTTCGAAACGGAGTCCGGGAAGTGAAGATATTGAAGTTTTAAAATTTGCAAATTTTCAAGATATTTTTCACGGACGACGGCAATTTTTTTTTTATTTCTGTAGTATTTGAAGGCTGAATTTACCCAAATAAATTACAGATCTGAGTTCTTCTCACAATTTCATCCAATTTCAAAAAACAAATCAGCCAAAATGGTGTTCGGGAAGTGAAGTTATGAGCATTTTAACTTCAACACTTTTTTAGGTTTTTTCCAGAAAAAGCCGCGATTTTCTGCTGAAACTTATTGGGTCTATTTTTTGGGTTTTTTCGTGATGGCTGCAGGACCGAAGAGTTCATAGGGTTCTCAAATGGTTATTTCCTTTCAAACCCTAAAAGAAATTCTTGAATCATTCAAAGCCCAATTGTTTCACACATTGGATGACAAATTTGATGCATTTGTAGATGGCCTCATAGACGACCTCACAAACAGACTCAATTATAGTTTTCATAGTATTCAATATTCATTGAATAACATGTAGGAGAGATTTTTTATGGAGGGCCTCAGGGATGAATATAATCAAGAAATATATGCTTGGTATGATTTTGAGGAAAATTGTGATGATTGGTATATGGATAGTTGTCATTTCTAGGACGACAACCACTTCCATATTTTATTTGATGAATCTGCTCCACCTTCTGTAGAGAACATCAATGTCCCACATCAAGATCTAATTACTAGCGTTCAGTCTGCATATTTTACAGTGGTATTGTTTTTTCCAGATTCATCTTTGATCCTCTCCCACTATGTGGATGAATATTCTTATTTGGATCCACATGATAGGTGTCAGTCTTTGGAGCATCATTTGGAGTTGGTTATTGGGTTCCAAAATCTTCCACGGGGATTTCACATGAGCACTTGGACATGGGACCCAGGCTTACAATGGTGGTTGGACTACTTCAGCATGATGGCTTTCCTTTCTACATGGGACTTTGGTTCTTTAGCCTTCTTCAGCATTATGGTCCACAATTATCCATGGGACCCTGGTATATGGTTGTACATCAAGCATTGAGGACAACGCTTTCATAATGGGGATGGAATGTAAGGTATCTAGAGAGGTAGTGGAGGGGTCTAGAGGGCCCATAGTGATGATAATGGAGACCATTCAATGTAAGGTGGACTAGGNAGATATAATAAATGTAAGAAGACTTATTAGAAGGTTCTACTTCTAGAAGATTCCTTCTTTAGAATGTTCTTAGGTGATGGTAGCACTATATAAAGGGGTTCAAGCAATGTAATGGGACATGAAGAGAAGTATTATATTTGGAGTGGTAGCTCAATAGGAGGATGCCCCCTCAAAGAGGCAAGTGAACAGGAGATGATCCCTTCCATAATAGGATCCATTGTATGGTTTTTCCCTACCTCAAGGGTTTGATATAATAAAGTTTTGTTTCTCCATATTGTTCTTCTATATCTGTTGTGGTGCTTTTGTATTTAGCTATTTGGTTCTTAACAATATTCAGATCATCATATTGGATCTTTTCAATAATGGAAGGTGGAAGTCCACTAAGATATCTCTGAATCTTGACAGCCTCATCTTTGATGAAATGAACATATTTCAGTAGTTCCAAAAACCTTCATTCGTATTCATCAATGGTCATGCTGCCTATCTTGAGTTCGAAGAAATCCTTCATATTTCTTTCATAGTATCTTTTAGTTAGGTATTTCTTCTCGAAATACCCCTTGAACTCATTCCAAGTGACATATTTCTCTTTGATGTGTTGCAGCTGCACAAACTAATCCCACCACATGGATGCTTTTCCTTTGAATTGATACATCACAATTCTTCCTTCTACATGAGCAGAATAATTCTGTAGTTGGAAATATTTCCTCATGCCAAACAACCAGGTTTTAACATCTTCCTCCTTCTTATGTTCTCCATTGAACGTTGGAGGCTTGATCTTGTTCATCTCTCCCTTCAATTCATTCACTCCAGATCTTTGGTGTTTTCTGGTAGGGAACATGCTTGAACTACTGCATGCCTCCCTACTAGAATGATTTGGGGAGCGATGATGGTGTCTGGTACCACTCCTCGATATTCTTATCCTCTCAGGGGTTATGACACTTCTTGATATTCCTTTCCTCTCAGGGGTCCTATGACTCTCTGAATTGCTTGAGTCACTCCCCTTCTCCAATTTCCTTTCCATTTTTTCCAGGCTCTTCAACATTTTTAAGTTGAATTCACCCTGTTGATCCCTGACACTCATGAGCTTTCAACTATCATCTCGGCGAGCTTGGGCATCTTTCTACATTCTTTCAATGAGTTTCATCATATGTCCCTCCTTATCCATATCTTTTTCATGCCCATTAGAGTTTGATCCTTCAATTCCCAATTTGCCATCCCTTCCTACCCTTTCATCCTCTGTTTCAGAGGCAATCTACACCTCTTCCAATTCCATACTAGGCGTCAGTTTTTGATTGTCCTGACACTTGTTGAACTCTGCACACACAACGTGTAGTCAAACAAAGTTTGTCAGGCCTTATCCCTTAATAAAAACCACAACAGTCATTAACCAACGTGAATAAGAAAAACATTTTGAATCCACTAAGTTTTCTGAGCTCTATTTGGCTCTACAAATTTTAGGACTTCTGGTTTTAGGGTCTCGGTCCACAAGATTCTCATACTCACTTTCGAGTTTCGGGGTTTTGGTCCACGAGGAGCCAATAGTTAAATCCTCAACGATTCTTTTGTCTTCAAAAATTTCGGGACTTTGGGACTTCGAGGTTTCGACACTTTGGTTTTCGGGTCTTTGGTACCTGGGAGTTTAAAAAGAAGTGACTCCAAGTCTCTTGTTGCTTTAATCCCCGACTTTTGAAATTTCTATCTCCTTACCCTCCGGGCCCATAGTATAGCTGTCGCCCTTAACCACAGTGGTGCATGGCATGTTTAGAAGGTTCCATGTCAACCTCGGTGACATCATCATGTCCCACCATTCTCGCTTGTCTTCTCGACTTACTGGCACATGGTGCACACCTATGTATCCACGTCCATTCCAAGGAAATTCAACAGTTAGACTTCTCTCAGATCTATAGCATAGATATTTTTGGCGTTTCAGGGTTTTAGGCATTGGGAGTTCGTGCATCCACACATCTCGAACTTCCATTTTCCAAAATTCTAAAATTACCGTCTACTCTTCCACTTGATCTGACTTTCACTGACGATCTATAGTGTAGATCGTTTTGGGATTTCGCGTATCAGGATTTCCGCGTTCTTGTGCAAATCTCAAGGGTTTTTAAACCTTGCACACATTCTCCATATCTGACGATCATGAGGGTTCTCCTTTCTTCCCGAATAGATCCTACGGTGCCAACTCCCCATGCGTTGAACTCTCTCTCTCTCTCTCCCAGTGGCCATATGACACCCCGGTTGCAGTTGCATAACACCGCTACACCTCCTGATCTAGGTAACACAGTCAAGTAACTCCTTGACACTCAGGAGCATTCAAAGGTCCAAAATTCGTCCTCCAGACACAATTTATCCTTAAACCCTCGGTCCAAAGACCACTCAACTAGCCCATATAGGCTCTGCGTCAAAACATTGGCTCTGATACCAAACTGTAATGCCCCCATTCTAGGTTGGGCAGGCTCTAATTTGCAGAATAACAATCTCATACTTAATTCTATATCTAGGACATGCATTTAAGAAAATGAAACACATTTAAACTCAGAGTAACCATAAGAATTACTGCTATTATAACTAGTCAATGGCTTTAACATTAATTCGTATGCACAATAGAATACATGATAAATATAAATACACAGACATGCAGAAAAGTAATTAAAACATCATCTGGTACTTATCTTTGAAATGGTGGTAATTCCACAAACCAAGTGCAGGCCTTCCATGAACCTCCTAGCCTTAGACTACACTTCTCATCATGCTCAGCAGTGGGTCACCCCCAAGCTGGGACTAAGCTCCACCCCCAAGGTAAGGAATCCTAGGCTAGGCTGAGGTTACAAGGAAAACATAGTCATAAGGAAGGATTCTCTCCTAGGAACCACTTATTCCCACTGGCCATAGACACTCCTTCCCCACATGTCTGTTTCACCCCAGGAGTATACACCTTCTCTGTCACCTAGACAGTCCTTCGGTTGCTAACCTCCCTTGCCTTGGGTGTCATCAACAGACCAGACTAGAAGTCTCTAAGATCTGTGGTAGCTACATGGTTCCTTTCAAGAGTTCTCTCCTTCCTCTGTGCACTCTCTCACCTAGAGAGATTTTCTCACAGGCCCAGCTACCTGTTCTTCCAACTTCAAGCACCTCTCTCACCTAGAGAGAGTGTTGTAGAAACTAGCCAACAAGCCACACAGGATCAAACACTACACGTCCACCACAATCAACAGGAATCTAGAAACGAACACTCCAGGGCAGCTACATACAGGTGCAACAGCATAATCAGGCTTAGCAGGGACGTGACACTTCCATTTTCTCAATCTGGCAACACGGAATAGACTCACACTCTGGATTCTTAGGGATGCATGATGAGATGTCCATGCAGGGGTTGATTTAGACTCCACGATTTAGAACAGAGAAGGGGTGTACCAGATTTTCAGAACAACCATTGACTTTTTCCTGAAATCAACACGTGCTTCTAGTTCAGGGGATGTATGGTTCAGAAGATGCATGAGGTCTCCTGCAGAGGTTGGACCAATTCACACTCAGGCGGTCCGGTAGAATGGAGGAGGAACCCCCAACACGGCTCATATCAACCATTTTATTTGCATGCATCTAGGTTGACACTTGTCACCCATGCAACTACATGCATTCCTTCCATTTGGAGGTTGCTTGTTCTTCCAAAAAGAACTTAGGATAACACATATTGTTCACATGTCTTTTGGAATAATATTAAAATATTATTCCCAAGGACTTAAGCCCCTAGGTTCAACACTTAGTCCCTTTTCCCACCTTCCATCCCCTAATCCCTTGCCCACTCTGTGAAAGCTTAGTCCCCCATCACTCATTCATTGTGGTCGGTCNATAATTTTATTAATGTTCTGCATAGATACATGTACAAAATCAGGCTCTTGGCCTTCAACACTTAGGCTCTCTGGCCTAACAATCACATAAGCCCACCAGGTTATATAAAATTGGCTCACCATCCTATAAAACATTTTTACAACTCATTTCGTAAACAAGATTTACAACTAGGCTCGGACTTGGGGACATTACATATACCCTGGTTATATATAGTTTGGGGCTATGGAATTACTCCCCTATTCTAAATGGTTATTTGATAAGTCCTCCGAGAAGAAGAAGAGGAGGTTCAGGTATGAGATTTACAAGAAAATTGATGCATGTTATTATGGATACAAGGATGACAAGGATGATATATTGGGGAAATTCTATAAGCTCACATAGGATGATATTTGGGTGAAAGTAATAAGGGAGTGGTAGAGGATCAAGTTAGTGTGCCAAATTATGAGAGACACTAAAGAGCGACATTTGTTTTTTCCTCTGCAAAGCCGAACATTCACAAAACTTTAATTGTAGAGTTTTTCATTTGTACTTTGTCAATTAAATTGATTTTCGGTGAGTTTTTATGTCACAACTGCACCGATGTGATTTCAAACACATTAATTCTCTTGGAATATTCACCAATACTAAGAGAGTGGTTGAATCAGTATTGAGCACATTTTACCAATTTAAATCACAAGATTAACTTATCAATTATTTCATTCAATTATGATTGCATTTAACATATCATAAACATATAAACATAAATAATGCATCACATCATCCACAGATACAAAATACACCAGTATTTTATGTGGAAACCCAAATGGGAGAAAAACAAGGAATGCTTTCTTATATATCAAATATTACATTCATAGGAAGCACCAACTTCCAAATTCTCTAGAAACAAATGGAAGGAGGCTCCAACACCCTATTTACAGGATCCAACCTGAAGGAAGCTACAACTCCCTAAATTCTCAAGCTCCAACTGGAACGAGTCTCCAACCCCCTAGTTTACAGTCTCCGACCTGAAGGAAGCTACAACTCCATGAATTCTCCAACTCCAACTAGAAGGAAGCTATGACCCCCTAATTTATAGGCTCCAACCTGAAGGAATCTTCAACTCCCTATATTCTCTAGCTTCAATCAGAATGAGGATACAACCCCCTCATTTATAGGCTCCAACTTGAAGGAAGCTCCAACTCCATGTATTCTCTGGCTCCTACGGGAAGGAGGCTACCGCCCCCTTTCCTTGTCCCTTCCTCACTTCATCTTCCCTCTGAAATTTTTATCATATCTCCTTGGTTTCTAAGATAAAAATAACTTGAGTTGATGTAACAAATGAGATCATAAGTGCCTTATTTATACTAGATATGGAATCCTCTTTTTAGGGCCAACTTTACCCAAAGAAAATTAAATTTATTGTTTAGTGATTATTCCATTGGGGATGAATTTACCAACAATATCCTTAATATTTATTTTAATATCCATTGCAATGGGGACGACTTGTAAGTTCCTATTTGGAAAAAATATCCTTCTTTTAATTAATTTGGTGTTGACTTGTCACTTCTTGTTATAACTGTTTATGGCTTCTCAACCATTCTTTGGGGATTCCATCTTCTAGAGGGAATATCTCTTCGACCTTGAGGAATCACATGGAGTACCACCTACCATTGGAAATAGAAGGACAAGGAATATCCATCTATGAGGTTTTTGCATGCATGTGCCATGTATTTCATCCTATTTTTCCTCAAACAACTTTGAGCTACATGGCCATACCTACGGGGCTTCTAAACCACTTAACCACATAGCCATCTTTCCATGGATTCTTGTATACTTATTTAAATTGGATTCACATGAGGGCCATCCATAAAGATATGACATAATGGGACCACTTTGGATACTTCTCCAGATACACCCATAACTTATTCCTTTAAAACAACACACCACTTCTAGAGCCTTCTTCTGGGATTAACATGCTTCTTCTATGGATGACATCAATGCTTCTAGACTTGTTCTAGAGTTGAAATATATGGTTGAAATCAATTACAACTAAATTTACATTAATCTCCCCCTTTGTAATTGATGGAAACACTCATACTCCACCTATGACCAATGCTCCCAATCTTTCTCTCCTCATGTTTCTCTCCCCCTTTGACATCAATGGAAAAGGGTGACTCTCTTTGGGGTTTCTCCCCATGTCTTCGTGCTTTTGATATTTGTCTCCTAGTATTTATCTTCCCTTTTGATATCAATATCAAAGAGTAATTCCCCCCGATAGTATACCTTCTATGAACATTATCTTTTTGTCTTCATGCGCTCCCCATGTATTCATCCTTCTGATCTTTCTCTTTTGTTGTTTCCTTCACAATAATTGAAACTTATTTGATAACTAGAAGTGAAAGATATTGTTTTATATCCATCTCTTTTATAATATTCTTCTTGATTATTCTTCATTTTTGGAATTTTCTCCTTTGAGGGCTCACATTATTCATTCTTTCTATGGCCTCTGATCATTTCTGTATAACTCTTAGCCTTCTATTCATTCTTATTTTCTAGTAACCTATAAAATTTCTCTTCAACTTTCTTTACTGGTGGTGTGGAGCTTTATGTCTCTTCAACAATATTGTTAATCTTGAAAAATTTAACCCTTAATATTATGAATTATTCTTCAAGCTTCTCATTCTCTTCTTCTTTCTTCATCATCTGTATCTTAATTACTTCTTCCATTCTCTTTACTTCTTCAAGTTGGTTTTTCAAGTAGATGATTTCTTCTTTAATTGTTATTTATTTTTTGACTGAATTATTCTTCAATACTATATAAGTCCTCAAATATTTTCTTCCAACATATTTTATATAAACTACATAAAGAACTGGAAAAGTAAGTTACAAAAAAAACAGGGCACACGTTTATTATCAATGTGCCGAAATATACAACAAAAAAATGAACAGGCTTTAAATTTTTCCTAAATGTATGTGTTTATAAATGAAAATCCTAATCTTTATTTCATTCATTTTCCAAATTTTAGAGGGGATATTTGTTCAAGAGAGATTTACAAGAAAATACTTTGGAGTGAGTAGATTTTTTGAAGAGCCAAATTTGTAAGGGATCATCATATGTAACATACAAATTTACAAAGGAGAAATTTCAGGTATGTGATTTTATTCTATTGATCATCTCAATATTTTTCCTATTTGATTCAAACAATTTTAATGAATTCTTAAATAAATAAAAGAGTTTCATAGTTACATTCGAACTTGAAATCCCTAGCTCCCTTGTTGTTTATATTGGTTTCCCTCTCTATATTTCACAACTATATTTGTTTTTAAGGAATATATTTTTATAGGGCTTATTTACTTGTATATGGGGTGCTTGGTATCTGTTAAAATGAAACCACTCATTGCATTGGATCCCAATCCATGTCACCGAACGATGCACAATGTGCAGGCATAACACACTAATGCACATTTTCCTATCAACAACACCTCTCAGATTTAAAAATGGAACTAACCTTGTTTTTTATATTGAAATAATCATGTTTTAAATTTATTCACAAGTTTGGAGGTGCACAATAAAAAGTAATGAGGCACCATTTCTATTATGAATTTATAGAGTGATATGAAAAACTAATAATTTGTAAACAAACCATTTTTAAATCCGTACGAGAACATTTATCATATACGAGTGCATATACATATTATTAACACAATAGTAGATACTATTTTATTACATGCACCAAACTCATATTTTGTAAACAATATTTTGTAATTCTTATATTTGATTATTCCTAGTTTTGTTTTTTTTAGAAGATGACCAATAAAAGTTCAAGGAAAACAACTTTTTGTGACAAGCACAATGGTATCTCATCCCAAAAAGAGAACAATCCAAGTTCTTTAAGTTGTATTAAAAATTTAATATATTTGAATTGTATCTATGTTTAAATTAATGATGTGTGTTGGTTAAGGCATGCCATGCAAATTTGAAGGGACAAATGATGCGAAAACCAATACACGTTGGTGGGGATGCACTAATTTTTTTATAAGGAGATAATAAAATAAATGAACATAATAGCATGGAGGAGTCATCCCAACAGCAATGTGCATCCGATGTATGTAATCATTCATTTATTCTCTTATATACATTGGATTTAATTTGAAGGGACAAACGATGCGAAAACCAATACACATTGGTGGGGATGTACAAATTTTTTTATAAGGAGATAATAAAATAAATGAACATAATAGCATGGAGGAGTCATCCCAACAACAATGTGCATCCGATGCATGTAATCATTTATTTATTCTCTTATATACATTGGATTTAATTATCACATGAAATACTAATTTTCAATTGCTTTGTTTCCGAAAAGAAAAAAATGGAATCCATTTAGCATATAAGATGGGACGAAAATGAATAAAGGGTTGATCACAAAGTTTTTGAGTACTTACGTTTTCAACCTTAATTTTTTTTTATGCAATCATGTATTTTCTGCTTTATATATAAATGTATATATACTCATTAAAATTTATTTATATGTTTGTAGATGGAACATGAAGAGGTGGAACATAAAAAACAAGACAATCAAGAAAAAATTAGGTTAAATAACCAAAGTATAATCTGACCTAAAACTGATGAAGAAATGAGACATGCACACAACTAAAGAGTTGTCAACAATTCGAGTGATGAATGACAATCAATATAATTGAATGTTATTGAAAGTTGTGTATTTTGGAATATTTGTATATAAAAATTAGGGATTTTATTTAATGTACTCGACATATTGTCCCAATTCCATGAAGACATGTTACCAATAAGTGTAACAATTATATATTGGTTTCATTTTTATTATTTTGGATCTTTACATTGTCCTAATTTTTATAAAAATGGGTCACTTATTTATATACAATAAAATGGGTTTATTATTTTATTGCATTGTTGAATGTTGTAAAATGTTGTGTTGTTGATTAATTAATATATGAATTATTTTCATTTTTTCAAATAACAGAGATGTGATCCATTAGATATTGAATTAATGAAATAATTATATCAAAGCATAATAACAAAAATAAAAAAAAAAATATTATTATAAAAAAAAATTGATTTTAAGATGATTAATTGAAAAATTGCAAAAAAGAAATTAATTAAAATATAAACATATCAGTGCATTTTGTTCTTTTGAATTGACTAAATGTTGCGTATTTATGAGTTATACACACTATTACCTATTAATTACAACTAAGCCTCAATGCTAAAAATCGTGAAAAAACACTATCTCTTTAAACAACATAATTCATGATTATATTTATCGTTTCAAAATATTACGGCGTGTATGATTACAACATGTAGAAATGCTTTACATATAATATATGCACCATTGTTTAGTAATAAAGAATGGCATTGACATCTCAAATATTTGAAATTTCACTTCACTTCGGCACACATGGTAATACATGTACCGATGTGTACAAATTATAAGAGCACTAGTGTACCATAAAATTAATAGAACGACCTAGTGTGTAATATTTATATGACCATTGGTGCTTCATGTAACAAAAATATGAACCAGTGCATACATAAACCAAAAAAGCATCGGTGTTGCATACAAAAAAAAAGGTGGACAAGTGTGTAATAATTATATGCGCACCAATTCTTTGTATCTTTTTGTATGCATTGGTGTAGTTTACTTGACAATGCATTGATGCATTTTACCAATATAAACATTGACAAAAAAAACTCTTCCCACCTAATATTTTTAGTTATATAGAGCATATGTTAAAATGTTTTCTACGAATAATGGAGGTTGTAGTTGAGGTTTGTTTGAATTTTTTTCCTGATATTGTAACACTAAAAATATCCACAAAAAAACTCCCCTATAAGGTGGTTTCCTTGTAGTGTGTGACCTTATTACCTTATGAAACCCCATGATTCCTAGGTGAATTTGGGTGAAAAAATATCCTTGAGATTCCTTGGGTAAGTTTGGAGCCCTGGAGGGAGAATTGTCTGTGATAGTTTTCCTTAGGTGAGGTTGGAAGGTGCTTTGAGATTGCATTATATTAGTTAGAATTCCTAGAGCCATAGATATCTAAAACTTCCTATGTGACTTGTGTTGGATCCCAAGAAGGGAAGTGGGATAGCCTGAGGAACTCTGGTGCAAACAAAGAAGTACACTTCCTTGGGTCATGGAAACTGGTGTGGAATGAGAGGTTGTATGTTGTAATTGATGTTGGATTTTGGTAACTTGGCCTAGTGATTTTTTTTGTTGACGATGAGACCTTAGTTGGCTTAGGTATCATTTTCCCTAGTGGATTCACAACCCCATCTTGGAGATGTCATGTAGTTGACAAAGATAGAACAACAATGTCTATGGTTGGGTGGAACATCTTACATCTTACAACAAATTGGTATTTTTATATAAATATAAGTGTTTTGTTATGTTATTTATATGTTGTTTATTATGTGTAATAATGTTCTTAATTGTTATTGCGGTGCACATTTATATTTTCAATTTTTTTTATGTGTTTTGCATAAGTTATGCATTGTATTAAATTATGTTAAAACTACATAAGTGTTTCATATGCAGGTCATATTATTTCATATTGATATTAGAGCCATTTTAAGCATAATTATCCATGGTATCAAAGAATTAGTGAGTGACATAAGAGAATCTTAAAAATTAAGTATGTGACAGAAGTTAAATTTTCATGGCATATGCCTAGAAGTGAGTATGGGATGTGTTACAATGTGGTATCATATCCTTAACTATCACACTCAGGCTATATGGGCCAAAAGTTATAGTGTAGTGTGTAGATATTATAGAGGTGGAATTTGAGCATGTTTGCAAATTAGTTGACAAAATTTCCTATGAGGAAATAGGGAAAATTCCTGTAGTTTTGAGGAAATTGAGCTCACGGATTAAAATCATCAATTTTAACCTTTGTTTGAGTAATTACAATCTTTGAATTGGCTGAATTAAACATTATAGAGTGAAAAGAAAGAATGGTGAGTATGCTTGCAAATCATTTGAAGAAAATTCTTGGGTGGAGTTGGGAAAAATTAAGAAAAGAAGCCTATATATGGATAAAATCCATAAAATATGGGATATGGATATTTAATTGAGAAATTCAAGGTATATTTTCACTGAATTCATAAAGTTTCAGAGCACCGATGGACAAATTTGAGGAAAAAAATAGCAAAACCCTAAATTTAAGGGCAAATTGAGGTTGGATTCATGCCTAGAATCATCGAAAGGATAATTATGGATGAAATTGGTTGAGAATAGTGTTGAATTTATCCTAAGGATTCTTAAATTATATTTTCATGGTGGCCTCCCTGTCAATTTTGAAACTAGGCATTTTTTAAAATTTGACAATTTTTTGAATTTTTTGGAAAACTTGGAAAATTTCATACATGGAGACATGGAATCCACATGTGAGGTGACATGGACTATCATAGTGGTATTTCCATGGTGGATATTCCATGCGTCCAAGTGTACATGTGGAAATGTCCATAGAGACTGAGAGAAAGGATAAGGTGCATGGTGGTAGGATTGAGGGGTGACATATGGGCCATGTTAGAAAGATGGTTTATGGGACTTGGAAATAGTGGCATTGGAGCCTGATTAGAAACCACAGTAACCAATTAAATGGCTCCAATCTCCATGTACCACAATCGTGGTAAGTGGTTACAAGACTTTGGATGGAACTTTTAACTCCCATAATCATTGTGGACCATTGATCTGTAATCAACAATTGAGAAATTGTGTGCCAAAAGAAAAGGGAATGGGATGGGACTTGCCTATCACTACAACTAGTGGATGAGTGCTAGGTGGTGGGTGTTAGTGTAGGAGGTAACATCCTCTCCCATTAAGGATATAGTCATTCCAAGTGAGAAATTGAGTATTGGTGGGGCATGCAAATATAATTTAATAAAACAAAATAAAAAGTAAAGTAAATATAATGGAGGAAAGAGAAGAAGGGTGATGAAGAAATAGGGAAGAGAGAGAGAGAGAGGAGGAGGAGGAAAACCGATAAGATGATGGGGTAGAGCTAGGGTGGACAAGGGATGACATGGAATCACCTCAAGGTACCAAGTGGACCCAAGGTGCCACATAAATGGCCATGTCAATAAGGATGATACATACTTGAAAGTTGTCCTATGTTTCGATCCAAAATCATATTTTAATCATAAAAGGAGTATGATAAATTAGAAGCAAATGAAAATTTCTAGTTGTGTTTGTGGTGTTAGTGTTTATAGAATCTCTAGTGAGGGCCATTGTTCAATTATGCACCAAATTGTGAGAAATTTCAAATTAGACGTTTTTGAAGAGTAGTGTGGTACACAGTGATAGGGGTTCTACTCCCGATGATGTAATATCCCTGCATTTATAAAAAAATGAATATTTTTATTTTTGAGAATTTATGTTATGAAAAATTATGTTAAATTTATATCATCATAAACATCGATGATGATAAATTTTTTTGTAGATATTATTTTAATTTGTTTTATTTACTATGAACAAATTGATTATAGTATCGAGTTATAAAGAGTAAATCAATATTCTATGAGAGAGTGAAAAGGGATAAAAAAAACACCATATTAAATATTGTCCATGAGGACCAGTGTAAACCTGCTACACTTTCCTTTGTACAAGCTAGCACAAAGTTAGGCCAAAAATATTCCCTAGGGTTAGGATTGAGGGTAACTTGGAAAAAGACCTAGGAAATCTATTTCTTCTTGGTAAAATAAGAAAAGAAAAGAACAGTATAAAGGAGGAAGGACATTGTTGAGTACTTGTGAGGTGAACTTGAGTTTGATGGTTATGAGAAAGAGTCACACACTAACATTTTTGGAGAAGGTCATGCAATTTTTAGTCCCTATGGAATAATGATTTAGGCTCATAGGTGACAAGAACAAGTAATCTTGGTTGTTTTGGTCTATGGTTCTGAGGAACTCGTTTTCTACTCAATTTTTTTACCATCTTGAAGAAGGCTCCTATATTTTTTCTATATTTTAGTTATTTTATTTTGGTTCTAAGTTATCCGTTTGCAATAGTTAAAGACAATAACTTGAAAAAAAATATTACAATAGAGAAAGTCTAGTTCTAAGTGTTTGTTTTGTATTCTTGATCTCTATTATTTTCACATTTGAGTATAGATTAGTGTTGAGACATCTGAGTATAGATTAGTGCTGAGATAATATTTTATTCTGGAAAGAATATTGTTTACATTAGTGCGGTATGAAAAACAAGAAAGTCCTCATATAATCGGTAGAATGGCTAAGCTAGGAATAGCTTACTTTTGTTGAAAAAAAGGAAACAAAGAATCTATTTATTTATCTTACATATTTATTTGGTTATTGAACATAGAAGGTTGTATCTTGAAATGAAATATATGTAAG